>UXSR01005489.1:0-38479 GCA_900604375.1 Mesocestoides corti
CAGGATTCGCTGCTTCAAACATCTTTATGAGCCTGACTCACGGACAGACAACATTAATGGGGCTTACATGGAGACGTCGACTGTACCGTCGACCAATAGGGAGTGGAGGAGGGGATCGCGAGTTGGACTCGTTTGATTGGTCAGTTTGGGGACCACTCATAGGACAGGCGGCGATTGCCTACAAAGACAGCGAAAAACCTGGACTCAGGTGGAACCTAGAGAGAAGCACGACACAATGTTTAAGTCAATGTATGATCCGGCACGCATTCAAACCATGCCAGATCGACTTGGTGCTAGCGCTCGGTAATTCGAAAGGCGATTAACAAGGAATAATGAGGAAAGTGATGCACACACACACACACACACAAGTGAATATAAAAAAAAACCGACCTCGGCGACTTGCTCCTCCAAGTCCGGCGGAGAAAGATTCTCTTCTAGCAGGATCTCAGCGGCATCCCAGAACTCAAATGCGCGTCCTCTGATTTCACGACTTCGAGGGACGTTTGGGGGGTTGTAGTTCAGAGCGTTCTTGTAGATAAGCTCCAAATCCTAAATGCAAGACACCACTCCGATCTTTTTGCTGCCAAATGTCAAAATACGCACGATAATACCACATATTAAGGGTGCGATGACGACTAACGACCATATAATTACAACTTCAAGCAATCGCGACACTCACGGTCGCGCAAAATAGCACGGCTTACAAGTTGGAAGATAATTATTTGATTCAGAAACGATTCAAACTCGTTTCATTATGGAAAATGACAAACTACAGATTTAAGAGCCACGGCTTCCTAAAGTTGATGCTAACAACCGTTCAAGTCACATCGTTTGCAATGTCACACTTTCAACGTCGCATTGCCAGCTGCCATCAGTGTTCATTCATCGAGTTAAGGTCACCCAAGTCATATGCAAACCGTCCACACTAGGTCGTTACCTGAGGTGGCAAGAGTTTTCTGTCTTAGTCCAGGCTAGGAATGTGGATTTTGCGTTACACAAGGAATTCGCGCATTGATTCTCTGAGTGTGCCATTCTGGTAACCGGCTAGTAGTAACAAGATGTTTCCCAACTTTCCTTACCTTAAATAAACCTTCTACGAATCATTTGGAAAGATGCTGCGAAAAACCTTGGTGATGCTATTGCTTGTGAGAACAGTTCGATGAACGGGCCCGACCAATAAAAAGAGGTTTGAGCAGTGCTAAGCCGTAACATGTTTAACCGAGACGCCGGACATCGCTGAGGAAGCACCTCATGACTTATAACCAGATCCAACGTTCAGGACTGTAAACACATTCTTCCACGAACTAAACTCTAGAAGACCTCCAAGTACTGGTAAAACAATAGATGTTTCATCTGATACTAGAGTGATAGTAGGTCGCATGGATTGGCTCAAAAGTGGTCTATCATGAGAAAACGAAATAACACCTCGAACGAAAATCGGAAAGGTAAGAACAAAGTAGTTTGAATTGGGCATAAACTTGCGGGCCGAAATTTCAACAGTGTGCCACAAAAAGGAAAAAAACAACCAACGCATAAAAAATTCATGAGGCTGCAATGATATGCATCCAGACTCCAAAACTAAAAAAACAACGCGAGCGAACCATTCACTTCAACAACATCAGCATTAACAATTTTTTCCGACCCGAATGTATATATTTAGCGGAAACTGAAAAAAAGTGAAGTGATGTTGCGCGAAGAGGGCATAGTTGCTTTGTTAAAGACAATACCTTGGCGAACTCCCTGACGGAGGTGTAGCGGTGAGCGTCGATTTTGTCGCGAACCGTGCCCAGGTCCATGGGGTGCTTGATGACCTCGAGGTAGTCGGGCGCCTCGTCGGGCTGGACGGGGCGCGTGAAGACGGCGAAGCGTCGGTCGCGCGCCAGGTGCGCCACAACGCACCGCAGCTGCACCCGCAGTTGCCGCAGCAGGCGGTCGCGCGTCTCCCGCGCGTTCGCCACCTCCCTAGACGTCATGGTGCGTTGGCGTCGGGCCAAAATGTCCGCGGTCGACTCGTCTACTGGCTGAGGAGTTGGCCTAAAAAAGCATTGCAGGGCTCAACGCGCCGACTCGGCTTCAAGGGAATCAGTGGAGCAATAGTTTAGCCGGCATATAATAACGGGTTCAATTGCACGGATCACTGACCTCGCACTTCAGCTGTTTGTGGCATGAATAACCACAAAATCGAGTGAATTGAACACGAAAGACAAACAAACACTTAGCATCACAGTAAGTAGTCGTTAAAGGGCGGCTGAGATTAGCACGAAAAGAATGAAATGGTATTAGAATTAGGTAGGCAGGTTAATTACATTGCGTTGACAATCGGTTCTTTGCCACCCACCGAGTAACCCACCTCAATCAGCACAACATCGTTTTTCTGCATCACAAGATTAAACAGCATTCACAAGCTGGGTGGCTTTTTTGGAACAACCCCGCCGAAAAAAGGACATTTACTTCAGCACACTTACGGTCTTTGAAGAAGTCTATCACGCGTGGACGAAGAATGCTCGGCCACAGTGGCAGAGATTGAGGCGGCAATGGTGGGATCAAACCAATCAAAGAACACAGGCCGGAGATAATTGCGCCGCAAATCTTCGCCAGGTCCACGAAGGCTGATTCTCTCCATGTGGGGGAAGCGGAAAAGACGGCGAAGATTATGGTTTACCATGACGTCGGCGTTGCCACCGCAGCCGCCACCGCCGCCGCCGGGAGAGGAGAGCGGGGAGACCCCAGTGAGGGCGGCAGACAGGGTGTTGAAGGGTGGACAGGGCCCTCGCGTTTGCAGCTGGTTCTCCACCTCCTCGTCCGCCGCTGACTCCTCCAAAATCGATGCCGCAGGCGGTCGGGCACGATGTCGGCGCCCGTTTTGTTGATCACGCAACCAGGCTACCGTCTTTGCTGATGCATGACCGTTGCAAATGGCAGCGTCTAAAAGTAGGATTTAATGGGACATGTTATCTCAATCAAAGACGAATGCAGTTCTACAGATCGACAGATAACCTTGGCATTATGCGGTAACTAAACCCACTTGTGAAATCGATTCGAGATTCAAAGCTCCGTGGTATGGAACTCAGTGGAATATCATAATTCACAACCGGATGAACCATTAAGACTGCAATACATGTCGGATTCAACAATGTGCTTGAAAATAAACATAGGAAGGCAGTTTCGCAGATGGAATGGGGTGGGTATGAGGGTATGTCAACGCGAATAATAGGCTGGAACCTACAACAACTGGGAGGATAATCTACTAATTAATCAATTGGATCTAAGTACGCATCGAATGGTAACCCAAGTGAGTGTTTCACAACGCTTAATGGAATGCAATCCAGGACAACAGTTCGGCAGAATTCGAGATACCTGGCACATTAGGAGTCGTCACGCGAGGTGAGATGGAAGGGGGAACGCGGATTGACAATGGACTTGTCCGTGACGTCTGCGATTGCTGTTGGTGTTGGGGTTCCTCGCCTGTCGCAATGGTGATGGCAGGGGGAAGGTTTTTAACTGTTGCAACCAATACGATGCGTCGGCTGCAGCCGGGCTCCGAGGTGGTCGTGGCTTCGGTAAGGCGCTCCAACAGATGGTGGCAGGCGATAGTCGGAAGACGTGCCAGTAAGCGATCAATGCGGGGCACAAAAAGCACCACCCCAAGGAGGCTTGAGAGGGGAATTGAAGGGGAGGCGGTGGCGCAGGGTTGCCTGTGTTGGTTAATGAGGGTTCGACGAGCGGCGGCCACGATTTGCGTAATCGACGTCACCACACAGGCCTCGCCCGACGCCGAAGCTGTGAAGAGGCTTGAGAGGTTGATTGTGTAGACCTAAAAAAAGCGGCGAAAGTTGGCTTGGCGGGCCTAGGCAGCACCGATGCAGAAGTACAGAGTAGTTTGGATGTCACTTCATCAATGATATTAGGTGCATGACTTAATTTGCATAGATTTTTCAGCGAATTTATTTAGCATGAAAACAACCAGAGACAACGAACTTAATCTGGGAGATATCACACTTCGTTTTCTAGGACGCTGCACCATCTCTCAGGTAATGTAGGATTGCCGTCGTGAAGAAAACTTGCAGGCTTCGAGGCAATAGAGTCATCATCGACAAATTTAGACACATCATCCAGTGTTTTGAACTGTTTACCCACTAAGGCGTGCTGCTGCCGTATTAACCGGGACAAATAATAGTGGGATGGGGCCAAGTCTAGTGAATATGCCACGTGTGGGAGTACTTCCCATCCCGAGTTCAAGAGGGTCTTCTGAGTCGCGCGAGGAACGTAAGGTCAAGTATTGTCGTGCAGCAGCATGCCTTATCTGTTTCCTTATTCAGCAAATGGCCTTCCCTGATCAAGGTCTTCGCTCAGTTTGCTCAATTGTCGGCTGTAGCGTTCCCCAGGCACCGCCTAACACGTTTCCAGTTCTTAATAAAATGTATCCTTCATTTTCCACCAGATACAGAAGAGAACCTCCTTCAAGTAGATTCCCCGTTTCGGCGTCGACGTACTGGGCTGCCCAGGACCTACCTACGACTTTTTACGCTTGGGATTCTTGCAAAAAAAACGTACTTTTCATCACCCGTCACAATTTTCCACAAGAATTCCTTTTTGTTGCCCCCGGACAAGCCGTGAAGGGCATGTGTTCATACGTAGACCTAGGAAGTTGTGTTCGATCAATGCATGTGGGACACAACTTCAATTTTTTTTATTTTTCCCATTTGCTGCAAACGATTGGTGCAGGCGCTGTTTGGATGACTCCTAATTGAGCTGCAAGCTCTAGTTGCGTTTGTGTTGAGTCTTCAACCAGTAGAGCTTGCAATTCTGCATCTTCAACCTTTCGAGGCTGCTGTCCGAGGCGCGGCCGATCACAAAGACTGAAATCACCACTTCTCAAACGTTTGCACCAATAATTACACGTTTCCTAGGACACAACGTCATCACCAAGAACACTGCAAATTGATTCCCGTGCTTTAAGAGCAGTTTTCCTTGTTGGAAGTCGTATAAAATGCAGTGCTATCAAGTGTGCTCTTTAAGAGTTGCCGTCGTAAAATTTGCTATTCTGAGAGGTAATGTCGGTAGGTGTTCTGAGACCCCGAGTTCGATCCTTTTAAAACCACAAAAGACCGCGAAAATATTTCCATTTTAAATGTAATTTTAAACTTGAATAAAAAATCTGCACAAATTAAGCCATGCATCCAATAAAATAGTGGTTAAAATCGAGGTGAGGTCCATTCTCAAAATTTGCGATTCCCATTTAAATGGTGGCATGTGTCACTTAGGCGTCGAAGGTTAATCTGAAGCAGCTAGTAACTTGTACGTGTCTGTTCCAGACGTGTTCAAGCAACAGGGAGGAAATAAACGGCAGCGCTGCAACCGTGTTGTCTTCACGTGTAAGAAAAATCGGATTATTGGAGCATTTCGGTTGGTTTTAACACCCAAATAACACAGGCAAAAGTTAGCGAGATTTCGAGGGGCCTCAACTGTCGTTAAAGACTAACTCCATCAACAACCCATGGATACATCGACGTTCCGTTACTTTTTTTACATACCTTGTATGTGTTTTGCCCCACCACAAAAATGCCGCGACGCAGTCCACTTCAATAAACTCACTTGTCTTTCTGCGATGCATTACCGCTGGACTAAAACTAGTTTTCTAAGTCGTACCGAAACTCGATTAAATCCGTTGCGTCAGCACAAATAATGAAGCTGATTTACACAACACCGGGCTCAATGTTATGAACGTCCCGAAGATATTATCCTACCGTGAAAATTAACAAGCAAACAAATGAACGTTCACCTACTGGTAAACGCCTCGCACATTGCGGCTGACTAGCTGAGGACAAACTAGGAGGGTTAATAGAAGTGTTTTACTGTACCGGCAACAGCTAATGAGCATGAAGTGGAAATCGGAAATAAGCAAAAATGAACAAGCTTTGCTCGTCTAAGGAAGTGTTGGGCATTAGGTTACGAATGGGCTCAGATGACAATGGTTTCGAATGGTTCCTGACAATGTACCACGCTGAGCACGATGGAGTTTACATGGAACAGAAGAAGATGGATGTAGAACGTACGAGTACAGTCTATGGCAGCCAAGTCTTCCCTAACACACTTCACCCATCTAACAATAAACGACTTATGCACACCTCTAATTTTGCTCACTCACCTCTACAGACTCAAGCCGTCGCCAAACCGCGGGGAATACACACGATGGAAGAAAGTTATCTTCGACGACCACCTGCCTAACCAACATAGGGGAGACAGTGACTGGTGTCTGATGGCTGTCCCAGGTTAGCATCACATCCGCAGCCGCGTCGCGCACACACGAGCAGGCCTCGGCACCAGAGAGTGCGCGTGCGATGCGCGCCGTCAGCTGATCTACGATTGGTTCGAGCAGGTGGAACGTCGGGCCCTCCGATTGGTTTGGTGTTCCTTCAACTAGTGGTCGACGCAGGGTCGACGCTAAAGCAGCTGCGGAGGCTGACCCGGCGCTGCCGACATCCAACTCTGTGCGGAGATTGGCTGGTCTGATTAGCCGGAGAGCCTCCAGCCAATCCAAGCGATCAACCTAGGCATAGCATACCAGCAATGTTAAGAAACCTTACCAAACGTTTTACATCGCGTATGCCTATGCCAGAGATATTATTCTAACTTATGGTTGGTCCAGTTCTACAACAACGCTAAGTTAACCTTAGTTTAACGAAAGTGCCTGAACCTAACAGAGTCTGTACTGACGTTCAAATCTTGTTACTTGGACCATAAGAAGGCAATCTGCGTTACAACAAAATACAGTTTTAAGAGAGAAAAGGACAACTTACAACCAGGTACTTGAGATTGACAGCCAATTTCATTTTGCTCTCATACACCTGCGGATACTGGCGTCTGAGACAACAAAGACAGGCCTCCGTGGCCAGACCCTTCAGATCCGCCCCGCAAAAGCCTGATGTCTTCTCAGCCAACTCGTCCAGCAACTAAGGGCAAAAAGCAAGCGATCTAATAAGATGTGCCGGTGAGGAGACATAGGGTTGAGTAAATTATCACGGTCGAGAAATGTAGCAGGCTGTGATGACTAGCAACGTGAATTATTTACTGTTTACGACCAGTAGGGAGACAGTCTAGGGAAATGCAATTATTCGCCACGAACCAGACACAAACGCGAGATCCCAAGAAAATCTGCCAGCGGAAATACACCTAGGAGGTGCAGAGCATTTGACAACAGACTATCAAAGATTCTGTCCAACCTGACAACAGAGGAATTGAGTAGTAGCAGTCAGGGTGGCTGATTAAGAGCGAAGCTCCGACTAATCTACGGCAATGTGACGACAGGGCCTAGACGGCTTTCGGCAACTTTGAAGGATACCGAATAGGTTAGAACAGTGCTGAGAAAAAAATCAGGAACTTGCCGAAGGGGAGGGAGCGGGCTTCCATTTGGAGGTATGGATTTCGAGAATCCT
Organism: Mesocestoides corti; assembly: GCA_900604375.1. Classification (NCBI taxonomy): domain Eukaryota; kingdom Metazoa; phylum Platyhelminthes; class Cestoda; order Cyclophyllidea; family Mesocestoididae; genus Mesocestoides; species Mesocestoides corti. Next base: position 7,437 of record UXSR01005489.1, read on the forward strand.
GCGCCGCACCGCCTCGTTGGGGAGGGAAAAAGCGAATTCCCGGTCGAAACGGCCCGGTCGACGAAGAGCTGGATCTATGGCGTCGGGACGGTTGGTCGCGCCGATGACCACTACCTCCGCTCGCCGATCCAGTCCGTCCATTAGGCTCAGCAAAGTCGACACGATGCTCGAGTGAATTTGGTCCTTCAAAGGAAAGGACATGGAATGGTGAGGACAGCCACTGGTTCCATAAGGCACCATCCACACGACGGTGCGTCTGTGGATATTGGCAATCCTAGTGGCCACCCTACTCCATAAGGTCGAAACAGAAATGAGCAAAAAACACAAGAGAGCTTAGATCAAAAAGCCGCTACCTACACAAACGATGGCAAGTAGTATCTCCAACGATAGGAAGCATAGTGAGGCACAGTGTCAGTTCACAATGAACTTGTAACAAGTCCAGGCAGAGACCCATCGATTGGGATTTCACCTTACCTGTCGGGATGATCGCACGGGTGCAAGCCCATCAAGTTCGTCAAAAAAGATTATCGAAGGCCGCATGCGGTAGGCTTGGTCGAAGAGCATCCGTAGCTGCCGCTCCGACTCACCAACCCACTTAGACAAGCAGTCGGCGCCTTTGCGCATGAAAAAGGCGATAGGGCGAGAGGCGGTGTTGGCGGGCAGGGAGCCTGCCTGGTCGGGAGCGCTGGCTCCCAAGGGACGTGCCGCGGTAGCTGTCATTCGGCTGCACTCATTGGCTAGGGCCCGAGCGAGCAGTGTTTTTCCGGTTCCTAACGGCCAATAACAAAAGGGGAAATAATCAAGTGGTTATTGGGATAATCGAGTTCCGGATATCCACAAAAATCAAAACATCGGGCTTCTGACTGAAAAATAGTGAAAACTTGGAAAAAAACAAAATAGGGAACTACAATTTGAGCCGAAACAGGGATTAAGGTACAGATACAGGGCTCAGTGAATGTGGCGTCAAAGTAGTAAGTGCTGACATATTCACATTTTATTTGCACAAAATCCATCTGAACGGCTGAACGTCACCAGTCTAACTGATATTTCGAATATAAATTTTCGATTGTGCGAATGGTGAAGAGGACAAGAGGACAATGGGTGGGTGAATTCGATGACACGTTTTCAAGGTCCAAGGTGCAACAAAGTTAAAACGTGGAAGCTTTGAAAGACGAAATACTCAAGTACGCATATTTCTTTAACAAAAAGCCTTGCAAGATGACGGTAGAGTGTGCGTTCGCAAAAACGACAAGTGGAGACCTCACCCGGGGGGCCGTAGAAGAGAACGCCACGAGGGGGTTCGATGCCGAAGCTGTTGAAGACCTCAGGGTAGACAAGAGGCAATAGGACGGACTCTTGCAGGGCCCTAATTTGCGCCTGATGGCCACCTACGTCGGCGAATGTCACTCCAGTATCGAAGTTCATGGGCTCAATATCGGTTAAACCAGCTCCGGCAACAAGACGGCTACGAAGTGGTCCCGACTAGAAAATCACGAGAACAATAAAGCCCTTTATCGCCATTTACGTTAAAGAAAAAAAAGCAAACAGTAATTTCACGAAGGTACTGGTTCATCAGTTTGTCACTGAGCAGTGTAACCACTAGGAGCTGGGCGATAGCCATCTTTAACGTGAGCTACAACACCACGCACAATCTGCAAAAAAATCAGATTGGGGTTGAATGAACAAAGACTAGCTAAGAACACAGTAAAAGACCAACGTAGAGGAACGATAAGCTGTGGGAGTAGACGGCTGAAGCGGATGCTTGAAGCGCACTAGTTAGAGGCCACTTTCGCTGAGGACGAACAGAACACAACCTTCAAGGTACTACAACTACTTCGTAGAATGAGGACTAATAGGCAAAGTCCAACTAGCCTCTACGTCCTGTGGCTTAAAGTTAATCGGCATGAGGCCCTCAGCTGCCTGTCGCAGGAAGGACTTCATGAAGGCGGAGGACTGGTGCAGGTCATCCTGGTGACTCGAAGGGCGGCGGTGGAGACGACGGCGGCGGCTGTGGTAGCCCTGGTGAACAAAGGATCCACCCTTCTGTTCGCCTTCCCCTCCTGTCTCGTCGTCGTCGACGTCAATAGAGAGAGAGCCAGTGGACGAAGAGAAGTTGTCGTTGTGGTGACGTCTACAACATACCGAATGACACAATGTCGGTGATTGATATAAGCAAATACTTAACGTCGTTTACGCAGGACAGTTCGAAGTAAGTTTGTCTTAAAGGCGTCTCGAGAGACAATAATGGGTCGTATCAGATGGTAAGAAGTTGTGAGATCGATAAGAGAACAGATCTTGTCAACTTCTTGCCAGAGAATCTATGACATAAAGTCCGGCTGTATGGTTTGACTCAAATTAGTATTTAAGAATCGTGTTTGTATGATAGAGTCCAATCCAAGGACATCTTGGTCAGTTTTATTTGTTGGGTAGTGTCCCTGCGAATTAACTGACCGTTAAGTATAATTAAGATGAGGGTTTGGCAGCCACAAAACGCGAAAACATTTTAAAGGCTGATTATCATTCCCAAAATAACTGTTTACTCAAACTGACCAATAGGGCATGATAGGGTAAACAAGAAATTGCTAACAACAACAACAACAACTAATAAGAAGCTATGACACAAAGAGGGTCTGAAACTAGGCGCCAGACCAATAATATGGAGAAAAAACAGTACAAGTACTCACAAATGATCCCTATGGCGACCACGTTTTCGATTTTCCCTGTATGGTGTTCCAGCTAGCCAATCTCTGTGAGACGTTCCATTCACCTTTTTTGGAGCAACTGAAAAACAATAGTATAACCCATGGTTCAAGCGGGAAAATTGTGCCAATATTTGATTAAATGGGTCGGGCAAATATAAAGCGGCGACAGTTCCGTTAGTTGATATGATAGACGACCGTCCAGTCAATGAACTCAAACGTGGTGAGCACAAAAAAAACACAGAAGTCAGGAACTAGGGTGTACGAAATAAACAGACACATCCAAATTGATCATCTTTAATTACTAGCGTGTGCTTACGAACGACATAATACCGCTACACATTGACATAAAGCCAGTGGACTCAGAACGTCTGCTAAGAGTTTCAGCACCACCATTGACTTTGTACATTCTTGTCGCCTTATCTCAACAGTCTTAGTGTTGAAGCGTGACAACGTGAACTCTAAATGTGGGTGGCTCGTACCTTGGTAGACATCAGGGTGACGGCGATTTCGCATGGGATACCGGCGTCCACCTGGAGTCTCCTCACCTTCCTCGGTGGCGTCGTCTTCATCGCCATCATCCTCCCCCACCTCCTCATTTCTAGTGGGCTTTGAGTGTGTACGATCCTCAAAATGATGCGAAAACACTTCACTGCGCTTCTCCTAAATACGAGACCACGCGTCGGGACGTCATAGGAAAAAGGGAAATATAAAAATGCCACAAGCTCTGTCAACATTCGGTAGACCCACCAGTTCTCAAAATTGCAACATCGCAAAACTATCAGCAAGGTAACTTGTTTGGCTTGTGGTAATAAACTACTTAAGCACAAATGCGCGCTCAGCAGGTTACAAGACTTTGTGGCAGTGTTTAAACAGAACCACACGCAATTAAGGAAAGTGAGTTGGCTCTAACAGGGTTTATTAACAGAAAACTATCGGGTGGGATGATTAGTAATTGAATGGAAAATTTTCACCCCAAGGAAAAAAGGTAGAAGTTAGCAAAAAAAAAATAAACACGCACCAAAACCCTAAAAGAGTATGAAATAGGTGCCACTGATGAGTCGCGAGGGCGAAGACGCCGGGGAGATTCTATAGCACTGATGGCAGTATGATCAAGATTTTGGACATTTTTATCTTCCTTCGGGTCCGCATCCTGAGACTCGTTTTGAAAACGTTCATTTTCAAGTGACCGCAAGCGCGAAACCACTATTTTAAAGGAAATGGAAGATGTATTAGGATTTCAAAGGGGTTTCAAAAAATCATAAACAGACTTAGGCAACTCACAAAAAACAGTACGTTTTCCGATGGTGCGACGACCTTTGAATCGTCCATCCAAATCTCGGTATTGCTTCGGCTTAGATGACGATGAATCTTCAAGCCCACTGGTGCTGTCCACCTTGGATGGATCTGTGTCGTCACTAACCTGACGCTCGAGATGACGTTTGGAAGGACTTGGTACATCAAGATCTATAGGAATCTATGATCGAAAGGAAAGGTGAAAGAAAGAAAGAGAAACAATGTCCAATAGACCAATGCTCAAACATACTTTTTTTCTTAAAGTGTAGCGTCTTTTGGAAGGGATGGAACTAGCCTCAAAATCCGAGGTATTAAGATCTCTCAGGCCCTTTGACTTGCGACCACGCTTAATAGGGTTAAAAGACTCGTCTGAGAGAGTCGCTTTACTAGATGTCTGAAAAAAACAAGCAGTTAAAAACTGTGGACAAAGAGTTGCAAACTAGGGTCTGTCCAGTCACGACCCAACGCGCATTCTAATAAAGCATTGACATTTGCCAACGCGAAAATCGAAATTGTGGCCAATAAAACTAGAACAAAATGAACAGCAGTACAAGCAGAAGGTACTGCCTCACAAACAGCCTATTTCTGCGCTTAAAACAAGTATCAATAGTAAGAACACAATCTGTGTAAAGTAAAGCACAGTTATGAGAATGACAATTGGAAAATTTGGAAGTGAGACAATTTTGGCTGATTTTCATTAGTATCAATCACTGCCATAAAGCCTCGAAAATCTTCTCTACAAAAGACTAAAACAAAGCTTCGATACAGAAAATAATACACGAAAAGATAAAAAGCATAAATCTCAGTGCACATTAAATAATTAGCAATGGACATTTGAAAATTACTATATAAAAAGGCATACTACTAACCGAAATTTCTGCAGTGTTAATAGACAACCGACGTCGAATTCTCATCGAAGTGTTAGTAGTTTCCAATTTAAGACAAAGCTAGCTACAAAAGAAACCTAGATATGACCATTGTGAGGCTCTCAACCAACTATTCTCAAAAATTGCGGTTGTGCTTCAAATTTGATAAAACACGGTCATGACAACGAATTAAGGTAAGATCTACAAAAAACAACAAAAACAGGATTAAAATCATTATTAATGCATAAAAGTTAAAAAATTGTAGTCCTTATGCATGAATACTGAAGAAAATGGTTCCAACAAATTCGAAATAAAATGAATTGTAGCAACCTTTATATAAAATATTTTTGGAAGTATAATTAATTAAAAAAACGACTTCATTAAATTACCCTTAAACAGAAAAAAAATAAAGAATGATCCTGTGGAATGCCATTTGATTTATTTATTAATCATTTTGGTAAAATAATGACTTCAGTTGTCGAAAGCTAACTCAATTAATTGACCATTCATTTGGTGTAGGTAGTATAAGGGATACTATATGCATATGAAGCCATGTTAATAAATCTTGGATGTTTATGTGCCCTACAACTTATTTTAATGGATGCGGTGCTATTATTATTGAGTCGTATGATATTGCCGTTCTCTAAGAATTATTTTGCTTCTAGAAGATTTCCTGTTCTTTTAAACTAATATTTGTAAAAAAAATTGACTGCGATGGTTAATATTTGTTCGTGACACTTAACGTGTTTGGTGCTTTCAGTATTTGTTTGATTCACCGTTCGTATTTCAATAGATTGACACATAAGGTGGCCGTAAGATACTGAATATACCCTTAGTTTACTTCTGCATTTACTAGTACTTTATCGCACGAAAGGATTTGTCCTCTTAATCAGCCCATTCCTTTCATCAACTTGACATTTTTGATTTTACTTTTTAACGACTTTATTTAATTATACTACTGTGACGTTGCAAGTAAACCGATAATTCGATAAACATTTGGCTGCAGAATTTCCGAGCCCAACCATAAAAGGATACCGGTACAACACAACAGGCTTTATTGACCACTTACAAGCCAGAACCCCACTTCAGTCGCCGTCCATCTGAGTCCACCACGCTGGCTACGCCGCTCATTATATGCTACTCCTCATTCATGTCTTTTCTGGTTGGCTGAAAATCTTACTCCACACCAGCATGTGGTCTTAAACCATGCCGGGGCCACGGAAATAACCCTAGCCCGATTACGTTTCTCTGACACCCGCGATGAAGAAAAAGACCGGACGGGCCACAATTTTTTACTTCAGAAATCAACCAAAACTGGTGTCGTTGTGTCCTGTGTGGGGTTTTTTTCGCGTGTGTATTTATAGCTTGGTTGTGTAGGTCCACATGCGCTGACATCGAGACCTGTGTGTGAGGATATTCTAGGATAAATAGTGTGAATGAAGGGGGGTTGAGGATCCGCGCGGCTGACGACATGCTGCGAAAAGGGGAACGGAGGTGGATCGACTGGTTATCGGGATGTGAATAAACACGATTCACAATAAGTGAAATGGGGTATTTACCAAATTGACTTTGATCTAAATCTTAGCTGCTTTTTGAAGTTCTTAATCGTAGAAACGCTGTCAACTGTCGCTTATAGTGCTGTCCGCACCTCTAATGTGAAGATTGTCATTGGAAAATGGTGGAATGTCTTCACAGAGGCGTGGGTCACTTGATGTTAATCGACCGGAAATCAATCACTTTGCATATATCAGTGGCTTATATTTAATTCAATTTATTAATTACCGACCTTCAAAAAGGTACTCAAATATTTGACAGACTGCAAAGAGGTGCAGGCCGAAGGTGTTATAGCATATTCGCGCTTTACAAAACTTAGCTAAAAAAGGAAGTAAGTTGCAGCGTCGTCAATTTTGCGGACTTCTGCAAGACTGGATTAGCCCAAAAGAAACAAATTGGTTACGAGTTAAATAGAGCAGTCCAATCGTTGGTAAACGAGTGCGTTTTGCTTTACTAGATCTTTCGTTGTTCCTGTGAAAGTTCTAAACACCCTGGCCGTCTTAATTGGTCGATTAGAGATACCTTTGAGTAGACTTCCTAGACATTGATCGAAATAGACTGCATTGGTAAGAAATCGACGGTTGGAACTACTCTTACATACAAGGCATCAAAGTTGATTAATTAACTTCAGTCACAGAATTTCTTGGATCTCCTTTACCCTAATTTCCACAGTCCTTAGATCTGCATCGGAGCCGTGCTGTACAAGAGAATCGGGCTTTAGAGCTCTGAAATCACACAAAGACTACTTATTAATTTGAGAGTGCTTTTGGAAAGTTAGAAAACAACATCAAAGAGTTTAGCATTCTGCTCTTGATTCTTACATGCTGCGATAACAACAAGGATATGAGAAAATGTAAAATTGAGGCTTGAGAGCACATAATTGTGGCGACGTCTGAGAACGCAGACGTACTGAACCACGCTGTCTTCAGCCTATCCTATGTCTCCCTGTGTTTTAATGACATGCGAGGAAGATAGGCAGCCAACCAGAGAAGGACACGAATGAGGAGTAGTATATAATGAGCGGCGCAGCCAGCGTGGTATACTCGGATGGAAGGTGCCTGACGTGTGGTTCTGGCTTGTGATTGGTCAATAAAGCCTGTTCTGTTGTACCCGTCTTTTTCCTGATAGGGCTCGGGTATTCTACATAATGTATAAAACCCTTGACGATTTGGCCTACTTATCGTGGGCTACCGCATCGCTATATCTACCTCCAATATGTGAGATGGCTTTAACAAGCCTCTCCATGATTTGCTGCTTTGGTTTAGAGTTGTGCTCTGGTGTATTTATTGCGTTTAAAGCAGGATTAGCACCATACGGCTGCTGCCTACTATCGGATTCCATATGAAACATGTGTAACGCTGACAGCAAATTTCTGTCCGATTGCGGGACTATTTCAAGTTTTGACATGTGCTTGAATTCACGTAGAGTAATCAAGTGTCTACCGGACGAAAGCCGACGTACTAAGACATTAACAGATCGGCTATTTGTCAGTTTTGTGTGTAAACGAGTGTCGTAATTCTTTTTGCCTGTGAATTATATTATTGCGGTCTGTGCAATCCCGAGGTAAGTCTAAAAATACTCCATTATCTGTTTTTACCGCTCTTAATTGCAAATGGACTGACATTGATTTCAAACAACATTGACATTTTTTGATGTTGGATCTACTTGACATAGGATCTTAATTTCGACAAGTTGACATAAAAGGTTAAGTTAGACAACGCCAACCATTTAAAAATTAGCCGCTGCAATTTAACAAAACTGTCAACGCTGTATATCGTTTTTGCCAAATTTTGGAATGGATAAACTCATGGCTGTGGCAAAGACACACAAGTTGTTTAAGTTCCTTTATTCTAATAGTGTTAAAATAAACACGGATACGTAGGTTCCTGGGCCGATTGGAAATCCAATATAAGCTGAATTGTCGTGTTGGAATTGACAGCATTAGAACAGGCCATAAGTTACAATTATCGTTGCTGTCAGGAATTCCTATTTTCAGATCCTGCTGAGCAGAAATTAATCGGTATAATTCCAAGCTAACTGACAAAGCAAGGGCTTATTCCCAAATGTTTGATTGACCAGCATACGTCCCAAAAAAGCGAACATAAAGACGACATCTGATGTCATTTTGAGCATTATCATAAAGTGTTTTGTCATTTATGCTACATCGCAAATTTATGGACATCAAAAAGAAGATCGTGCACTAAATCTGATTTATGAATCGTATCTGTTATTTAACAAGATAAGCTAATATCCGCTAAAACAGCATTTGCTTGTTAATTGGGTACACGGGTTTCTTCAAGTAAGCACGTTGGCCTAAATGCTTTTTTCTATGTTAAGGTCACAATTTATTAGCAGAGTTCAGCACGAAGTACTAGCAAAATATTATACTTAAGGGAATAATTCAACTAATTTTTTGGTGTCAGCGACAGTGCATTGAAAGTCGTGTCTGATGAATGTAGTTGGTAACCAACATAACGTAGGCAAACTTGCTTAAATACAGACCTCCGAATAGACTGATAAGTAGTAAAAAGTAAAATAGGTAAGAGATGCGCAGAAAGTGATATACAGAAGCTCTCGCAAGGTTTTTAGGCACGTTCTGAAAAAGAAACGACGAGAGGTAAATGCAGTAAATAGAGCATGGATTTAAATTAACCCGAATAACTACAGTTTTTTGCAGTTCAATCATTCATATTAAGTGTCACTTTCTAGTAATGTAAGTTTTGCATCTCATGTACTTCTATGCATTTTTTGTAGTTACATTTATTCCCCTAAATATCGTTATGACCAATATAATTTTAAAATGCATTTTCTTTGAGCCTTCATTGATTTATAAGTATGTACCTATTAATACTTTCAATTTGTAGGGCAAAGAACCAATGCACCGTTCCATTAAAATTGTCATTATTGACTGTTTTTATGCACAGCGTTTGCATTTAATGGGAGTGGTTTTATGCAATTTATCAAGACAATGACGCGCAGCCCTAAAACATTGCTACGTCTAGGGATATTGGTGTTAAAGCTTACATTGAACATTTTATTAGGGGGAATAAATTTTAGGTTTGAATTCAGGTCACGGTAAAGTAAAATTAACACTGACAAGGAATAATACAAATCGTGAAATTAACACACTTATTTGTCTAGGTTGCCTGGTTCTTTTACCAATTGCTATGACAACCAAAACCAGATGCAAATTACAGAAAAGGTGACAGATAAAATAAAAGAAAAATCAAGAGACGCCTGCTCTTGTTTGAGACCTAATTCACTATACTTTAAGCGATGTGTTATGTTATCATATTGCAATCAGAACATACCACCCTAAATAGAGCATGTTTACAATTCCTTGCGTTAAGTTTGTACAGAAGTTGTAAGAATTTTGTATTCAGTAGTTAAGCACTTTACTGCTCCATAATTTGTTAGAAATTCCAAGTTCACTCACTTTGTACAGCTGTTTTTACTGAATCAAATCAAAAAGTTTTTAATAAATATATAAACAAACAGTACATATACAATTCATTAAGTTATAGGTGCCTTGCTGAACACTGTCCATAAAGAATCAGATATGCAACTTGGAGTTTAAATTGGTTGGCTTAGGTGGCGCTAATTACGACGCTTTTCACATGTTCGTTGAGTTTCATGGGGTCGTATCACAGGAACGAAAACACATTTCACGTAAGCATGACATAATTGCTTTTATTTCACTGATAGTTTCTTACATATAAAGAACAAATCAAACAGAAGGTTCGTTTGTCATATCGCCGAAATGACTATGTCGATGACGTTAGTCCCTTTCATTATTACGTCAATGTTTAGGAAACTCTTGACAGCTTTTTTGCAAGCACACTTGAACATTGGACCCATATGAACAAGAGCAACATTTTTTGTAATTTTTTTCGTTAACACTATTTTCTCAGCTGACTTCAGGAAAGCTGTTTTTCCATTCGTTCTAAATTTGAAGTTGGTCTTACTTCACAAGGTATCTGTACTTTGATATAATGATAACCTTTTAGGATGAGATACTTGCACAATTGCGCGACTTCATGCTTGAATGCAACGAAATTTCTTCAGGCCCCATTCTGGAGTACGTTAATTAAATTTCCTCACTTTGTTTCTCTAGACTTTTGAGCGCATTCTCGAGCGATCTACGTGAAGACTTCTATCCTTACTTTCCAGAATTCTTCTCAGTTATTAAGGACATCATCTGTAAGAACCAGCAAGACGCGGATGTGCTTAATTATGCCTTTAATTGTCTTTCACATCTTGTGTATTTCCTACATCGATGCCTTTCCAATGATGTCGACAACTTTATTCGGTATGGGCTTGCATTTTCATGATAATGAACCAGGCTGTTTTTGCCGCTTCTTACAAACAAAAAAGAATTTATTCGGACGTTCAGCGCTGGTTGTATGGCGTTTGTTTTAAGAAAAATACCGAGCTTGAAGTTGTTACACTTGCTTTGGCAAATGAAGGACGAAAATCTTGATTTTTCTTATCATACTGGGGGAACATTACTTGCTGAAATTATGCGTTCTCACGATGGCAATATCCACTCGTGTTCTTCAGAGGTTAGTTCCTATTTTCCTTGTTCCGAAATTTAGATTCTTCCGTCGCTATTTGCTATTATTATTGGTAAAAATGTCCAGGGCCCAGTTGATGTTCACCACCACATTTCAGCAAAGCCACAAACCTCTAATGTAGACCATCGTAAATCTACTACTTCTGATTTATTCACGTCACTTGAGGCGGCTGAGTTTTTCAAAGATTGTCTGATATCCTCTCTCAAATCTATGGCTTCCAATAAATTGCAGCCTGATGCGCTTTTCTCCATTTGCAAGCTCATGTTTTCCTATTTTGACGTCGTCAGTGTGTCTCATATCCTGATATTGCTTTCGTGCTGTGATGCACTCATCGACCTGATGCAGGAAAAGCACGTTTTGCATCGATACGAAACAGCGATTGAGGGGCATCTCCACTCTGTCATCTCTAAATACCCCTTAGTTCGCGTCGGCGAAATTGTCGTCAAATTTGTTGGACTGTCTTCTGCTCACTTCAATTGCACTCGGTTAATGAGAAAGGTCCTTATCAAGTCGAATTTTACCGATTCCCAGCGGATCTTTCTTTTACGCCAAATGGTGAGACACAAGTCTTTCGAGAAGGTGGGTTTTGATTGGCTCACTAACTTTGGATTAGGATTTTCTCCAAATTCTTGCCCATTTACTCATTCAAAGACCAAGTGAAACACCAATTGACGATGCAACACTGGATTTTCTCGGGCACCTAGTCCTTGTTCGTCAACCCCCATGCTCTACGCCACTGATCACCGAGCCACCTGGGCAGATGATGTGTTTATCGTTGGCTTCAGGACTTAACTCTGCAGAGGCACTTCAAATGACCGTTGAGTGGATTTTACATCCTCTGGTGGATCCGGATGCGCCTCTTGAGCGTAAACTCTCTGCCGCTCTTTGCCTACCCCACTTAAGGTATGATTACTTTACCAATTTCAAAACACCTTAATAGCCCAGTACCTAACGAAAGCGTCCTTCGGAACATCGCTGGAGAAGTCAGAACTACGTTTGTCCGTCTTATGGAAGCCGCACCTAACACCATCGAATTTCAAGCACTCGCAGTTTACTTATTAGCACTATACGAGGCTTGGTTTTCTTACAGCCTTTTATCTCCCACGAAATCTGATGTCTTTATGGACATAAGATTCCTCGTGAACACTGCAGCGTAAGGTCACATATCATTTTTTTTCGTTTTACGCAACCCGGTTTAATCAGCGTCTTTCTTCGTTTAGCTCAATCAAAGACGACAATGTCGATTTGTGCATAATTCTTCTTCGTGTAATTGATCTAACGAGTCAAACAAAAGAAACAGGTGACCTGAAGGTCGAAGACGTCTTGCCATTTCTGCTGTCATTCAGTCATCAGGTATGGACGACTATTGAGCTTCTGTATGTATGAACGAGGCCTGTAATCCATGCTTTTGTTTGCTTGTAGGTGCGTCTACACGCTCTTCGAATTATCCGTTCCCTGCTCTCATCGGCTGGAGCAAGCGCAGACGCGATCGGTGCATTGATAGCAGTAGAACGATGCTTAAGCACCGAACTAATCAAGCAGATACCCAATTCTCTTCGAGAATTCCTCATACACGTTCTTCGTCTTCATTGTGGTCGGAGTGGAATTGTCGGGTGTGCGTTAGGTGCCAAGGTAGATGCGTCAAACCCCTTATCACCTACCATTGTCATTCTCAATTTTTATTGCCCTTCCTAATTTATCGATTTAACAACTTAACGGAGCCGAAATCTACTTAAACTGGGTTTGAGTCTGTCCTTCGTTTTTCGGAGTAATCCTGGTACTTTTTACAACCTGGGGCATGGCATAAACATGCAAAGATATTATTTACGGTACTTGAACTGCAATACCAATCACTTAACCAGTCCAGTACTTGTTGCGGTCTCATCTAGTTTTTGACAAAAATTGCCATCTTCAGAATCTAACAGTTCTTTTCCCGTTCCGGTGGGTGCGTTCAACTGTGTTAAACTTAAGCCTTGCTGTTCATTTGGAAATTTGCAAAAGCTCACTGACTGGTTTTACGTCCTTAAGATTGCGCTGCATCACCTGCTTGGAATGCTTCACGTCAACTTGACACCAGCGTGGGACGCCATTGTCTCGGCCATTTCAAGCTACGCAAATCCCACTTTCTATGCTGAATCGGCCGACTCCGCCGTCCAACCTGACTACCGTGGCGAACGGTCCCGCAAACGCAACCGCAAGTCTCGTGACCGTTCGCGATCTCCCATTCGATCTGAAGAACAGATGGACACTGAGACTGCGTCTTCTGAAACCTATTCACAATGGAAAGACACATGCCGTGACTTATTCTGGTCTGTTATGACTGATCTACTGAAGTGTCCAGTTCCCTCGGACAAATCTGCTGTGCCAGGTGCATCAGGTAACTACTATGCGCATATTTGACCCTCATTATTTGCGAGCATGTTTACCAAGCTTCATTGTCCTTTTGTTCCAAGTGCCGCACTTAGTCTTCGATGAACTGCCGGTGGTGGAGGCCTACACGTCGCTGCTTTGTGTCATACCGGACAACGAGGTTGCGTCACTGGTCGATCGGGGAGACGATGTGGCGCCCACCTCCTTTTCAACTCGTCGACCGCCTGATTGGAAGCACTATCGATTGAACCTCTGGAGGTGCATTACACCCATTGAAGTCGGCAAACGCACCCGCCTGCTGGTCCCTTTGTTTCTGACTTTTGTCAAGTGAGTCCGGTGTTGTCGCTCACTCATACTCGTTTAGCCCTGTTGCCTTCCATTGACCTCGGGAAGTCAATTATTGGCCACTAATCGTTACTTTTTCCCTTCATATTATTTTTGCCACATTCTCGTTCCACGAGGTACTTCGGCTCCATGGTTGTAAAAATGTAATTCTTGAGGGAACGGTGTCTGTCAAGTGGCTATTGCCCGGGTAGAAATGGTTAATGTTGACCAATTACTTTGTTGTGTGTTCTAGGAATATCAGTTCGCGTATGCGACTGTTCTAGCCTCTGGTAATAATCTGAATTCCAAAGGTGTAGTCTAGCTTCCTCGTATTCTTGCTCACTTTCTGTTTAGCAATACTGATCATCTCACATCGGGAATTAGTTAACCTCAGTACCTAAGTCCTCTCCTTCGTCGAAGATTTACCTCTCTCACTCCCCTGTCCCTCTTTTCATAACTCCTTGTTCACACAGTATCTCTACGACCTTTCTTTCTTCTCTCATCTCTCTAGTGACGAGTTCTATGGGACACCAACCAGGAGCAACGAAGACGTCCTCATATGTGCCCTCAAACTTTTCGCCCGTATGCCGAACCTACATTCCGTCTACAAGCACGAGGAATTGGCTGCGGCACTGCTGCGGGTAAGCTCGAATGTTAATAAAATCCTCAAACAGCACTATTTGGTACATCGTGTGCAAAAACTCAGGCAACTATTTTCAAAGACCAAAGAACATGTTTTGGTCGCCATTCTGTTCGTTAGCAAAGCCCCAACAAGTCACTTTTCAGACTCATTACAATTATGCATGTAGTAAATCGATTACACGACGACCGATTTCTGGGGTGTTCGCGCTTTTTCAGCCCCAGTACTATTTTACGCTGATTTCCGTAAATAGGGCTATTAATTAGGAAAAAAATGGTTCCACGCTGCGCCCAGGTTGCAGTTGTGCGTCACAGTTATTTCAAGTAAATGCTCGTGTTGAACTCCCAAGAGAAACGGACCAACCTCACAGCATCGCACAGCAAACTGAGTTCGCTAAAAGTAAACATTTCTGCAAAAAGTTGAATTGCATCCAGAAAATTCATGTGTGTGTGTGTGTGCAGGCATTATAACGTTCAGAGCTTCCTACGCAGATTCACCCCTCCTTCCTTCCCTATTTGATTGTTTTAGCTGCTCACCAACAAACGACCAGCAGTTCAGCAGGCTGCCTTCACGTGCTGGCTGTCACTCGCTCCCTCCGGACTGAAGCCTTACAAGTGAGGAGATTCAAGTCGTCGGTTTCACAACTCATTCCTTTCAGCTAACCTCGTGTTTCTGCGTTGTATAGAGAGCATTTCGAGAAGGTGCTTAACCTCCAGACGTTCCGTGACGCTGTTAGAATTTTCAAACTCGACACTTCTGTGGTCTCTGAACATCGTCGCGCCGTGGCACAAATACTAATCAGGTACTAATTTGTTTGCTCATATCATTAAATATGACCAATCCTTCGTAAGTAGATCCACCATCGTCCCTTTGCTAACCTGAAAGCATCGAGTTGGATATCTGGATTGCCTGGACCCTATAGCGATTAGTGTGCTTTGTTTGGGCGCGTGCTCTTCCTGTCGCTTGAACTACTACAGTAATTGTCTCTTTTCAGGATTCTATATGGTCGCTTGCATCTGTCAAAGGAGAATCTGGCTTCAGCGATCTTTACAAATCTTGCCGGATGTTCTGATGAAGAACTGGGTCTATTTCTCTCACTCATCATTGAATCCTTCTTCTCTGCCTTGTCGGTCGACTATTCAAAGCGTTCTTTGTTGTTCTCTGACATCAGCGCTAGCGCCAAGCCAAATTGGAGCCGATTACAGGCGTAAGTTGCCCACGTTCTGTCATCATGATGCATTCTTAATGTGCATATGTTCAAGTCCTGTGCCACGGATATAGTAACGAAATAATCTAGCCCCTTGTGTGCTAACCTGTTCTGGAAATTTCTGGAACTTATTGGGCTCCCGTTGAATTTTTTTGTAAATGTCTTTCAGAATCTGTAACGTTGTCGATCAGCTGCTCTCCTACATGGGTCATCGGTTGGGCGGCATTGCCCCACACCTAGACGTCTCTGCCAACACAAACGCCTCCGTTCATGCACCAGCACTTTTCGAGATCTCTTTGCTTATGATCTCCACTACCAACACGATTGCATTGGATGAAAATGAGAAGAAACCACACACAAAACAGGTCAAGGTCGTTCGAAAGACCGGTGTCAAGCTCCTGCTGCACCTCTTCTCTGCACCCGGAATAGATTTGGAGGCCTTTTGGACACCGGAGCGGGTGAAACTTGTGCGGGAGCTAGTCCTGGAACCACATCGACTTGGAACGTCTGCTGTGGCCTCACCTGGCCACATGGTGCTCAAGTTGATTGGTGTGTGGAGTCAATCGGGCAGTGAGTATCTTGTCGGAGCCCTCTTTGTGCCAGAGCTGCTCTCCGACTTGGTAAAGCTGCTGCAGCACCCCAACCTCTCCAAGACAGTCGCCAGGGTCGTTATTGAAACCATCACGAATCTGATTTTCTCTCCAGGTACGATTTTCCAATTATTTGTCTTTTTATCAACTAAATCCACGTCGTTTAAATTAAATAGAGTTGATTGTCAGAATGCCCGACTCCTTTCATAATTTAATCGGTATCGTTGATTAAATTCAAGCCTCATCGTTGGTACGTGGCCTTAATCAAGTCCATGGCTGAGGTGGACCTGGGAATCGATGAGGTTCAAGTTTGGCGTTCAGAGGGGGGGTTTCTAGAATGCGCGGTTTAATGAATCAACCTTTCACGACATCAACCCCTCGTGGTTGCAGTTCGGCGGTGGAAAACGGTCAGAGCCTTGGTTGTTCATTAACAAATCGACTGCGTGCGGCTTTCACGAAATTTTTGTGAATTTGTGGTGTTTGTGGAACACTGTTGTTGGTGTGAGAAGTTGGCTGGTGGTAAAATTCGCCAAGAATTCGCACATTTGTGTATGAAAAATCGGCTGATCTGGTGACTGAATGAGGGGCCACCTGGCGTGCAACTGTTAGGACCTGAAACGCTTCCACGGTTTTCGCATATTTTGTCGAAATACTATTTCTGCTCCCTCTTCTTGTCTAGTGGGGGACATCAATGGATGTGCGTGGTCTAGGTCGACGCAGTAATTCCTTTTTCATTGGATGATTAAATTCTTATTTCTTTACTTGCTGAGCGATTGTAGAAACAGTGGATATCAGTACACTAAATGAGGACCACTAAAAGTGTCAGCGTTGAAGAGCCTGCATTCACGTTAAATTAGGCTTACCCATGCGGCTTAAGCCCATACAATTCTTAATAATATTAAAGTCCAGAGAGGGACAAGTCCTCACTAGGGATTCAGAGTTCGTTTCAAATCCACCTGAAAATCCCCTCCGCTATTCGCCTGTTTCTTGTACTTTCAGATGTCCAAGAGACCGGTCGTCGTATACTGCTGCCCTTCCACGCAAGTCTGATCGACTGCCTTTACTCAAGGCTGCTCGCGTTGCGTTCTCTTTCTTCTTCTCAAGCCCGGAAGGCCCTGAATTCCACCTCCTCGGAGTGGCTTCAACGCGAATTCCGTCTCCTTGGTTACCTTGCTGTGCCGCAATCGCAGGAAGGTGTCACCTCCCAGGTCCGCTTACTTGTGCACTGGCTTGTATGCAACGATTAGGCCTCCCGGGTTACCTGTTTAACACACCACTCCACAGCTGTTTCATCGTTGTACTCGTATTCGAGTTGATGCAAGTCGATTACATCTGGTTTGTTGGTGATTTCAAGACGCCGATTTCACGTGCCATCTCGTATAACCACCTGCGAGCATTCACATTCCATGGAATTTATTTAGACGACATGTTGATACTGGACAAATGACCTAGAAGACTACTTTACGTCTGAATTACCCAGACTGCAGATCACCTTGGTAGTCGCAGAAAACAATGAAGCTAACACGGGGGTCGTACTTTGTCTCTACATTTCCCAAACTGTCGGGTTGCCTCGTGTGTTACTCCACGCAATTTAGGTCACCTCAGAATGTGATTCTACTCACATAACCGCACCTGACACTGGCAAAATTTTGGCGATTTGATTTGTCCTCGGTCTATCGTATTCCCTGTCCCTTGGCAGTTCCCACCGCCAAACTTCATGTAATTTACCTTACAATTCGATCCTTTTGAACAAATTGTTCCTTTATCTCATTTTTTCAGCACCTCAATGGTTTTCTTTTTAATGCTACCCTTGTGTGGAACTTGAGTGTAACTGGGTCTTGTTCGTTAAATTTTAAGACCGTCCTGTGGCCGCCTTAACAGAATTATATTTTAAACCACCTAGCCTCCAACATTTACCAGTGTCTGCCCGGCCTGTCAATTTTTTCCCATCGCCTTCTAGCGGATGCTAAAATAAGTATAAATTTTCAAATTTGTTGTTTTAACACACATTTACACCATGTGCCGGTATAATTTCAGGCGGACGTTATGTCCACGGATCAAGCAAGTCGTCTGCTGTCCGGCCTGTTGCCGTTCCTCGTGAAGGCTCTGGTCAAGCCGGCTTCCCACGGTGGCAACAGCCTGTTTGTCAAAAAGCGGAAAGCAAAAGGCCGAGAAACCGATGGACTGTATATCCGTCGACTGCCTCCGTCAGAAGCCGTCGAAGTTGCCCGAGAAACCACCGAGGCTGAGGTACTGCGGCTGCTTTGCCGTCTTATGGAAGTCACCGACGACATGGAGGCGCATCTTTGGTAAGTGTTGGTTTTTCTTGCATTGTTCCCACTTCGCACCAAGTAGTGGGCGGATTTACCTGCCAGACTAAAACCGATCGAAGTGTTTTTTGTCTATTGCCCCAGTCCGATTAGTTGGCACCACGGAGTCGGAGTTCTGTAATGCTTCAATCATACGGCAGACAGTATAGGTGATCCACTTGAATACTCCGGCCAAGCTATGGCAATAGTTTCTCTACTATTTGCATTTGTGTGCCCCAAAACCAAGCTCTTGGTGTTCGGTAACTCTGGTTTCCCCCCCTCGATACGTCTCCTAATTCTGCTAGTCTTAACTGAAATCAATAGCATGCTTTAGTGACAAAATCCGGTGTAACAGAAAACCCTCTCGCATTTTTCTACACATCAGACCCTGCAGATTTTTGTGTCGCACGAAATTTACTAAACATATCTGGTAAGCAACTGTTAATTCTGCCTAACTTTCGCTGTCTGACTCTACTTCCTGTGTTTGCACTTGAAGCAAAGTACTGGAGCTCTTTTCCACGGTTGAGTCGCGCATAAGTCGAGCCCTTTTGTGCAGCGCCGCGGGCATTGCCGCGTCCCGCATCGCCCACGCCGCACAGCCCAGCAGCATTTTGCAGTCCTCCCTGAACGACGTGGCGAGCGTTAAACCGGGCCTCGCCAGCCACCTGCCCGAGCCCGTCTTCACGGCTTTGCGCGCGATTCGCGCTCAACGCCTCGAAGCCAATCCCGTTTCCCCGGGAGCTGCTTTTGAACGCAACGCTTTATATAAGCTTCTCTGCATGGTGCGTTCCGCTCGTATCTTTTAAGTGAAACCTCACATCGATTTATGCTATTACGCCTTATCTCTGACCTCGGCGCGCAGCTGTTTCACACGGCGGTTTCCAATACCTGATTCCACAATTTGTTGTTTTTGATTGATGTGCGTTCTTTGATTTCGAAGTTGAACATTTCACACCTTCCCTGTTCATTTTTCGCCTTAGTTAAACTCGTGGAGCACCAGCCATTTGGAGATGATTGATGCTGTCCAACGCGAAGCTGCTCTGAACGCTCTCTTGGGACTTTGTGACCTCCCACTGCACTCCACTGGTGATCGATTAAACTACTTCATCCATCTCGCGGGAATTCACAACGCCGTGTACACCATTCAAACTGCGGAAATTCAGCTTCGCGATCTCGCTTTGGATTACATTCTGCGTTTGTCACGGATTCTCGCTGCCGGCCTTAAATCTGACGACGAGACGCAAAAGAAGGTGTACGGTGTACTCACTAAGAATTTGATCATTCAGGCTCTTTGGCCAGGTGAGCTACATTTTGAGCACATTTTGTCCATTTACTCTTGCCTCTTGCGTGCCAATAGAAAAGCGTGGTAAGCGATGGACGATGTTGATTCAGTGCGCGTGAATGCATTGTTAGGCGGCGTTTTAATGTCTGATTTTCAACTTAATCTATTGTTTTTATCGCCACTGCAGCACACTTTGCGACACATCTGAACGCTTGACGGTGTGTGATGTTCTCCAAATCCGACCGGGCCTTGTGGTTGTACTAAATTCGCATCTGTCATTTGATTAACAAAGAACTTGGTCCTAACTTTCAAGCTATCTTCGAATCATTGTAAACCCAGACGAAGCTGTCACGAAAAAGTAGCACGGATTTATTTCATGTGGACTCGGGGATCGGTGTTCGAAGTAACCGCTGCTCAATGTCTCTTTTGTGTTTTCAGGGCTCTGTCGCAACATTAAACAGGCCGTCGGGCCCAGGCGGCTCCACTTTTTCCGTCTGCTCACGGGCCTGGTGAAGTCGTTTGGCGCATCACACCGGTTTTTCGCACCGCTAGCCCTGCTCGCCGATGATTCCCTCACCGCCGACCAGCAGCCCGTGTGTTTCTACGTTAATCTCCAGAGCGGAACGTCAGCTCGCCAGCTGTTTGCGATTCGACGCCTTGCACTTTTCCTTCACAACCCCCTCACCATTGCCTCGAAGAAGGCGATTGCGCGGTGTACCGTGAAGAAAGAAGGCGACGAGGCAGCTCCATTCGTGATGCCTCTTAGTCATCTTCGCGGCATTTTCCTACCCACTCTGCTCTTTTTCATCCGCCAAGAAATGGTGGCGGAGTTGTCTGGGGCTGGAAGCCTTGGTCTGGAGTCGCGTCAGATTGTCTCAACTTGTCTCGACGCTGTACGAGCCCTTGCCTCAAGACTTGCATGGATCCCTTACAGGGAGCTGTTGGCATCTGCACTCTCCAACCTCGATCAGGAGTCTACGATTGCTTTGAAGTACACCCTGGCTATTCTAGACGGCTATCAACCGTGTGAGGAGGCTGTAGACTTCATGTTGACCGTCGTTGCTCGCCTCCAGGCTCACATAATTCCCTCCTACAAGGCAGAAGGACAAGGCAAATCGTCGACTTATCTGCGAACGAGTGCTGTGGTGGCTCTTGTCACTCTCTTGCGTCGTCTTCCCAAAGGCCATCTGGAATCGCGACTGCCTCATCTCGTTCTTCGTGTGTGTGACCTCCTTCGTCCTTCTAAGAAGCTTCCATCACAGGCACGACACGAGGCCGTCTTGGCTCTCTCGAAAGTCGCTATCATGGTCGGTCCGGGTCAAGGCCTGGACTCGATTTTTTCCACATTGGCGAGGGAGCTGTCGCGTGGCTACGCGGCGATGACCATTCGTCTAGCCGCTCTGCATCGAATCTTCTTTGACTTTACTGCGGCGATGGATAGGGGTGAGGTGTCAGCGGTGCATGGTGGTAGTGGTTGTAGGGCGACCTTGGACAACGTGTGTTACATTCTGCTGCGTCTCTACCTTGATGAGATTGCAGGACAACTGGGTGAGCAGACGGATTCCCGACGAGAGGCCTTCAACAAGGGCTCAACTTCAGACTTTAATGTTCAAACTCTCCCTGTCCCGTCTTCAACTGATCTCCCCGAGGCTCGGGGTGGTCCGAAGGCGTCAATCGGTCTGCCTGCCCTCCTCCGCTTCTGTTCACAGTCGATGTTGGGACGAGTTTTCACGGACCTGCGAACGGCAACCGCTTTAGTCGCGGCAGGACGGATTATATCCAACGAGAGTCTTCAGCAAGGCGGTGATCAGTCAACGGGTAATCTGTCATTCACCTAAACAAATTTGGTCATGTGATAGCTTTAAAAACATTGCTTTCCTACTTGTTCTTCCCCTGGACTATTGTTTTGGTCGCATTTTATATTTGGGCAGAATTAGTTCAGTTTCGTCATGTAATAACCATTGTGTTGTTTTGTGTAGGTGAAGTTAAGTCGGATGAGAAGTTGATAAGCCATCTGCGTTTTCGCAAGCGGGCTCTGGCCCGCCTTCAGGCAGCTATCAATCGAATCCCCACAAAATACGGTGTCCTTCACCCCAAAATGCTTGTGCCACCTTGTGCTCTCGGCCGTTTAGCCCTCACTTTCGTCAGTACGGCATCAGTCGACACCAATAAGAAGCCTACACCTGTGTTGAAGCGCGGTCTCGAGGCACTCTACCGCCCGGGTTGGGGCAAGGCTGGTACCCAGCTTCTGGAGAAGCGCCCCGACTACCTCGAAGTCCCTGCGGAGCCGAAACTCTCCACACAGAATCTGCATGTCACACAGACCGATTCTGCCCATCAAGATATCCTCTCTGCCTGCGGCCTGCAGACTATTATTGGTCTAGTCAAACTGGGCCTTCTTTCGCCCACTACGCGGCCAGAAGACGCTACTCTTCTGTCTGATGCGGTTCCACTCACTCTGGCTACTCTCAACACCTCCAAGAGTCTCGCTGTTCTTGCTGGTGCTGTTCGTTGTGTTAGGATATTTTTCCATCTCGATCTAGAGTGCTTTGAGGCATTTCTGCCCGACGTGGCTAGGGCTCTTTTTGGCCTGGTGGACAAACACACCGGTCTGTTGAGCACGAATGCGACTGCAAGGGACAGTGTGGCGCAGTCGTTCGCACACGGGCTCTACGCGGCTCTGGCGGCGCTGATCCAACACCAGACCAAGTATACCCTCTCAAACGCCCAGCTTGCCATCCTATTTGGTACGATTGAGATGGAAATCGTGCGTGACGCCGCAACGTCACCGGCCCTCTCCTTACTGACTGCATTTCTGAACCGGCGACTGCGTGATCCCCTTGCTGACGATGACTCCAATAAAGTCATAAGTTTCGACAACATTAACGATTCCTCAGAGGACACGATCCTCTCCAGCGGCTTAGTTGTGGCGAAAAAGAGTGACACAGATTTTTCGTTTGCTGGTGCCGGTGGTGGTCGACGTCTGTCGCGACTAATGCTGCGACTCCAACGCATGGTCATAACATCATCTAACGAGACAGTTCGCCGTGACTGCAGACGCTGTCTACTGGCCTTCTTACTCAATTACCCACACCAGCGTCGCTTCATAGTTGGTTTTGTGGGTTTCCTCTTGCGTCAGCTGGAGCACAACAGGGAGATCGGGCGTGCCTCGGTGGCAGCTCTTCTCTCCACAATCGTGTCCGAATTCCCCGTGGCCAGTCTCCTCCAAGGAGGACTAGAGGAGACCATCATACTGGCCGTAGGGGCTGCCATTGAACGAGAGACCTCGCTAGACGTGCGTCTGGCCCTATACGGTCTCGTGCGCCTTCTCTTTACGAGGATTCCTGCCAAAAAGGCCGTGGCGCATTTCAATGAATACCTCCTCGCCTTCCTTCGGGCCCCTGCCGACACGAGAGCTTCTGCACGCTTGTTGGGTCTGCAGGTGGGTCC
Source organism: Mesocestoides corti (assembly GCA_900604375.1). Lineage (NCBI taxonomy): Eukaryota > Metazoa > Platyhelminthes > Cestoda > Cyclophyllidea > Mesocestoididae > Mesocestoides > Mesocestoides corti. Next base: position 30,598 of record UXSR01005489.1, read on the forward strand.
GCAGATGAATGACTGCTGGTCGCTAGAACTTTTCATGCACATTAAGACACTAATTTGAATCGAAAGCTGTAAACATTGCGAAAGTTGACTCACGCACCGCTGCCCATTCCGCAATCGATTAATCTCATAACTGGTATTTTGGAAGCGTTTCCTCTTCAACTTATTTTTGCCACCAGGACGGTATTAATTCCACTGAATACCACCTGCATTTAACAAAATGGCGGCATTATGTGGAGTTTCGTTTAGAGAGTCGGTTGGACGTTCTAGTGCACTCCAAAACCGTAAAAACTGTTGACATAATCGCAATTCTCTCAATGGTGCCTAGTAGACTGAATTGAATTTCTTTTCCAGATGGTATCAGTGATTCTCGACTCCCAGGAGTGCCTTTCGGTCGAAAAGCATCGTGATACGCTTCTCTCCTTCTTGGGAACGGAAATTTTGACGGAGTCGCAAAAGCAGCTCTCAGGCCTTCGCAGCTCCCACTCTCACCTCTTTAAGGATGTCATTCGCTCAACCGAGGAAACTGATTTGGTCAGACCTGGTGAGTCATTTAGTAAAGGGTGGATTTTGCGCTCAATTTACAATGCTGGAGGTAGGGTTGCTTTTAGTCTGTTGAAAAAAAGGCAAGGCAAATCGTCCATGAATGATTCCCGAATTCCTTCACGCATTTCTGACATTATACCTATTGATGAAATCACCATAGCGAAGTGCATTTTCATATTTAGTATTTTAAATAAAGGTCACTTTGAAATTGTTTCACCCTTCCTTTGTCTGTCATCTGTTTCCCTTTTTATAGCCGATATAACCGATAACGCTGGTGGAAATGACGATGATGGTGATTGGCTCACTGCAACGGACGCTGATGAACCTACTGCTGAATCGGCTGCATTCGGCAACCTTTCAGACAAAGAAGAGGAAGATTTAGACGTAGATGAGGAGCCGGATGGTCTCGAAAGCGAACCCCAATCAGATCACGAGGAAGAGAAAGAAGAAGAGGAAGCAGATGGTGAGGAGGATGTTGATGTCGACCTTGAACCCAGCCAACCCGAGAAAGCGTCTAGTGAGGCAATCCGGGTTGTTGAATCGTGCATCAACCTGAGCTCAAGCAAGTCGGAACCACGTTCACTCCGGCCCTCAAAGTCTGTAAGTGTCTAATTTCGTCAACCGATTCGACATTTAGATGTGTGGGATCGGTTAGTTCTCCACACTTGAAAGTACTTTGATTGGTGCATTCAAACTCTTACTCCTTGTTGAGGCAAAAAATTTGTATGCCCTATCGATCGCATTTAGCTTGGTACGTAAAAAGGCGATTCTAAGAATCAGTTTTTGGTATCTTTTTTTCGCAAATTGTCGATATTGTCTTGGTTTCATAACATTTGCTGATAGCATTGTAGCAAGACTCGCGTGTGGCAAGTAGAGGGCTGTGTTACGTGAGGCTGTGGAATGTACTGCACAGATCAAGAAGTGACTCTAACTGTCCCAATCTCGTCGCAGCTTAACTCTTTATTTCACGCCCTTTTTTCCACAAGGCCCCCGAGCTGCACTTTGTGCTAGTTTGCTGCACACTCGAGCACGGCCTCCAATTGGTTGATCGTCTTCTCTCGGCGGCTGACCCCCAGTTAGGCTGCTCGACTATCTGCGCCCCGATCTGGGAGGCGCTGCTCAAAATCGAGCAGAAGAAGAAGGGCAAGCGTGAGGTGAAGTTCGCCACACTGCTGGGTCCCGCGCACGAGGCCATGCGCTCGCTCCTGCTTGCGCCGACGCGTCCAGTGCGTGAGTGGGCTGCGCGCGTCTTTAACAGACTCCTCAGGGCGGAGGTGGCTGTGTGCAGTAGCCACGGCGAGTTGCAGACGCCTCTTCCATTCGCATCCGACTTCTTGGCCAAGTGCAAAGACGTTTCCGTTCGGGTAGGCTTTTTCTCAGCTTTTCGAACAGTTTTTTTACTAACGGAGTTACGTAGATCCGGCATTCTAAAGTAATGGCGGTAATCCCGTCCAGATTTTGGGCTCAAGTAGGAATCGGTGGCACCCTAGAGAAAGCAGCCGCGTCTCTTTTGTGGAATGACTTATGGCTATTCCTCACTGTGCAATACAACTCACGACCGTCTGTATACATAATTCACTATCTATTTCAAAGATGGTATGAAATCTAGCTTCGTTTCACCACTGACTTCAGCAGGCCTCCGTCATATTCGCCCATATCTCCGTGAATGGTGCATTGCCCTGTGCTCATGCTTTTCGCTAGTTATTTTCCGTGTCTGTAGTCCCGCTATTCATTCTGTTTCCGGCTTCGTCCACCCTACATTTCATCAAGAATGTTCCTTATTTTAGTTGACGTCCCTTTTGTCCGACGCGCTGCGGCAATTCGAAATTGACTCCTCCTCGGGTCCGATGTCCGAGGACTACGCGAATGCGGTAGGTCTCTTTCATGCACCTCCCACTCTTCCCTCATGCCCACATCTACCTCCCTTCTCTCTCTCCCCTCCCCAACCAGGTTTTGTCGAATTTGGTGTGCCTCGGGCAGTTCCTTCATGCCCTGGGAGCCACGAAACAGGTGTTGAGGATTTTCAAAACAGCCAACCGTCTCGCTCTCGATGAACTCAACAACAGAAAATCGTCTTTCAATCAGGTATAAGTTCCTCCCAAGCACCACACCCCTTTAACTTCATAAAATTGGCCAGTAAAGGAGTCGCTTTAGTGGGCTACTGGTGTGTAACATGCGTGAATCCCGCACTTAACTCTCAGTGAAATAAGTCGCGTTCTGATATCCTAGGGCTAGCACTGTACATGCATGATCAGGTACGGCAACTTGCGCTCGATTGCCATTTTGAGGTCTCAAAGACTGGACACCTTCATGATGTTTTCAATTCTGGTCTAAGTGTAACATTAACGCTGGGCACCGCCACAAGTGCATCTAGATATTGTATTTTTGAGAGATTTTGTCTAGAAGCAGCCCCTCTGTTGACATGGGGTAAAGCACCGCGTTTTCTCCTCCTTGCTGTTCGTAATAATTTTCGTTCTTTTTTAGAGGATACTGGCGATCAAGTTGACTGTGGGCCTTCTCCTCACACTTCCCAGGCCAAGTCCCGCCGAGATTTCTTCTCTGCTCGCGCGGGAAACGAAGACTCGAGGCGATGAGAGTTCTCCAGGCATGCTATACTTGCGCTGCGCCCTACGCTTGTTGGCTCGCGAATCCAAGCAGCGCGAACGATTGGCCTTCCTGGCCACATCCAGCGTCGCCTTGCCCGAGGACGCCGAGGCTGTCGATGGGGTTTCGCTAAGTCGCAAATTGTCCGGTCGTCTGAGCCGAATCGATTCTACTCGGGCCAAGGCGCGAAGGCGAAGGGCACAGGTATCGGTCTATGGGTTGTTGTAAAGACTTCGACGTCCATTGCCTCAACATCTACGTATTTAGTTTGCTTCATGAAATCTTGGTAGTTTCATTCAAACGGACTAATGCGTGTTTTAGTCTGATTTGCGTTCTCTGTGTAGTTGAAGAGGTGCCACGTGGCTTTTCGCGGGTCGATGAGTGAATAAGTGGTCCTGGAAGTAGAGGTTCTCTCGTGTTTTGTAGTTTTCTAATGATAGGTTACTAGCCTAGAGCTGTTACATTACAAACACGCATTCCCATTCAACGCTTTCTTCCTTCAAAAATCGTTCAGTTATCTTGACGCAAGGTTTTGCTTGCGTTACTAGGTTTATCTTTACCTTGTTGCTTCGATATTCTGGATATCTTTGTTGAAACGATGAAATAGTTGCTCTAACATATACTTTTCATCTATGTAGGCGAAGATGCGTCGGGCACTCCTTTCAGGTGAACTGACCGCCCGCGATGCAATGCAGAAGCTTGTAGGTGTTCCAATGGTTGAATTGTCGGCAGCGGATCACCTAATTGGCCTGATAGAGTCAACAGACGCGACGCTTTCCACGAAGCTCCTCGGTGGCGATGTCGCGGGTGGCATGTCCAGTCTCTACGCCTGGTCGACGACATCGCTCTCGCGCAAACGCGAGGCTCGTGCCGCACGGCGAGCCGTCCGAGCGGCCTTTGGTGGGGTCGATAAACCAACTGACAACGACCTTAGCACTCTACCTGCCAAAAAACGCCCCAGAATTGACCTCTAGTGTCGCTCTACTTGACCCTTCCGATGTACACAATGTATATTTCATCTCTGTGGTTTTAAATCAATCTTTTTGAATGATGCACGTTTGTTTTATTTCATTGGGTATCACTGGTTCGTGTAATCTTCATGGCATTTCCATTCGTGGAGGAGCTTCATATGCCCAAACACAGTTTAAGTGGCATTCCTAGCCTGTTTTACTTATTTAGCTTCCGACAGCAGAATCAAAGGAATGGGAATCCACTTACTGGTTGTGAAGACTGTGGTCTTCCATCATGCGGATTTTTCGAGGCAATGTTTAGGGGCTACGCGAGGCGTTACCCTTCACGAACGAGGTTCGTTGAGTGATGTGACTATTTGGCGCTTTGTGAGAGACCGAATATACTTGCGACTTCGTGTACGGAGGCTGAAATCCCGATATGCACACCAGGCTTAAATTTTAGGAGGATGGTTCAGTGCGATATTTAATTTGACTTGGGCAACTAGATCCATGTGCATGTGGTAATTTATATTTATTACTTTTCATATTTGGTCGCTGACGCTCTTGAAAATCCTCACCCGACGTGAGACTACATTAATGTAATGTCTGACCCCCGATACTTTCTCGTGCAAACCTGTGATACTTGTTTTTGGCAGAACACATACTTGTGGCAGCTGCTTTGCATTGAATCGGCGATATTGGCGGGTTTTTGTCAAAGTTTTGGGTCGACTTGAGAACGTTAAGGAAGGCAATTGTCAACTTGACGAATTGACGGCTCTCAGTCTGCTTCATCAAGCGTTCTGTTTCAATAATTTATTTGCAGAAAAAGCGGTTTCACCTGAATCAATTGGATTGTATCTGCTTACTTTTTTATTTAACAAGGAATTGCATGTGGAGATTGGTGCTACATCAAATGATCAAATTATATTACCCATTATGCAATTGCCAATATGATACTTTGCGATATTTCGTCTGTGTATGTTCGTTTTAGCGTCATAAGGTATTTAACGTGTACTGGGGACGCGTCTTCGATTAATAATCGCCTCATTTATAATTTCTACGAATGCGCTAATCATCATGCATGCATTGAAAGAAACGTGATGATGACATCTTTCTGTACTACCCTTTAATCTACTCTAAAATCATATTACTGAATATTTCATGGTGAATTGCTTAGCATAAGATAGGTGCACGTAGAACAGACTTAGGGTCATTTTTTCACGAAGACTTTTTGCTTCTGTTATGTATTCCATCGAAACCTCACCGAAAACGAAGATACAGTTGATATTTAGCATGAAGGCCTCTAGTAAAATGCAACTTGACAAAAGGTCAGTATCACAAAGAAAGTCAATAATAAAATATCTGATTGTCAAAAAAAACTGGTTAGAGGTTCTAAAATTTAATGTGTTAAATTTTTCAATTGAACCATCTGCACAAACTGTTGAGTCACGTAACTCTGCAATATCCCTACTGATCGGTGACATAAATTCTTAGATTACCATTGTCCCGACACTATGAGATAGACACACCATCAAGGAATGCCAACAGGCATGCAATAGACAACCTGCAGTATTTCAGACTACCGCATGCAAACACAATGGAACTAAAATTTTGTAAGAGGGTTATAGCGGCGAAAGAGGAAGGTTTAGCGATGCCAATAAGAGGTGAACTCGGGAAAATAGATATATGAAGTAACTTAATTGAAATCTTCAAAGGAAAATTCTGGGAAGGAAGATAAGATAACCCCTCAAAATATGCTCCTTGTATGAATATGTGCTAATTTAATGTATTTGATTGTTATACAACTCGCCCTATTCTTTTTTTTCAAAATGATGCAGAAGAATACAAAATCAACCGAACTTTGATTTTAGTCAAGATCCGGTTTCCAGGTTGGTTTTGTACAGCGTGTTGAATAATTAATGTAGAAAAATTCACAAATAAGTACTATTCAATCACTTCTTGCATTCCAAGCCAAAGCAAATATTTTGTGTTAATTAACGCGAAAATTTGTCTCCCACTTTTTTAATGTACGAAATTCCATTATGGTAGAGTCAACAGTTACAGTGTTCCAATTTATGGCATGATTTATTAAAATATTGGGACTCACGCCTTTTAATTATGCTCACTGCGTTACATCTAATTTGCGGGACACCTAGTTCTTTAGCTACCTATATTACTGTTGACACTGAGTACCCTAAATTATTTAGCCAGTGTGTAATCGTTGCGACGGATCCAGCGAAGTGCTAAGTAGCCAGAAGAATAGGGCCCTAGAGAAAATCTTCGTTTATATATTAGACAAATAGTCCTTTTATCAAGACTATAAGCAAACTATACAATAAACAGATGATGATTCTCGGATGGCTTACTTTTACAATAATGTTAATGTCAGGTAAAAATAGTTACGCCTTTGATATCGCTTCAAATTTGTGTGTAATTTAAGTGTCCTAATTTTCTATTTGATTCGTTATTAGATCTGGCGGAGAACTAAAATTTAGAGGTGGTAAATGATATCTATTATGTTAATTCAATTGGATTAGGAAAGATCCACTGACTAGGCGAGACGATTCGTTCATTGTGCTAACAAATGTCGAATAAACGAGCCCAAGTATGGATAAGAGTAATACAACAGAACAGGCTTTATTGACCAATTACAAGCCAGAGCCATACGCCAGGCGTCTTCCATCCCAGTACAGCACGCTGGCCACGCCGCTCAATATATACTGCTCCTCATTCGCATCTTTCTCTGGCTGGCTGCCTATCTTCCGAACATACCATTGGAACGCAGAGAGACAGAGGATCGGCTGAGACCAGCGTTATACAATGTGTCTGCGTCTTCAGACGTCGCCACACCACACTGTCTCCCCCTCAGGAATGAAGTTGTCCTCAGCTTTTGGCTTGGTTCATCGAACTGCTGTTGATATTCGGTATTGATAAAATATCCAGTTCGACACTCCCTGCACCCCACATCTGGCAGGGTAGTGGCCCATGCGAATGGCTGACGAGGGACTTTGCTCTTGTAGACTTGCAGGAAATACTCATCATCCATTGAAGGTCCTTCGCAGATGCAGTCCAGCTGGCTTCCACTGTCCAAGTCGTCGTCGCTGATTGCCAATGCTCCTTCAGTTGCGGTAGACCTAATCCCGGGCAATGTCTATGGATCCACTTTGTTGGACATCGGATGAAGGCCATGACAATTTCAGCTGGCATTTAAGGGTCTTTGCCTGTGCTGACCACTGAAAAGAAAGGGTTGGGGTTCGATTTGCGTTATTCGAACGCATCCGTTGCCACCAATGTAGAATACCCGAGCCCTAACAGGAAAAAGACCGGTACAACAGAACAGGCTTTATTGACCAATCAGAAGCCAGAGTCACGCGTCAGGCGCCCTCCATCCGAGTCCTCCACGCTGGCCACGCCGCTCATTATAAGTTGCACCTCAGTCGTGTCCTTCTCTGGTTGGCTGCTTATCTTCCTCGCATGCCATTGGAACACAGAGAGACACAGGATTGGCTGCGGCCAGGTGGTCCAACATGTCTGCGCCCTAATCCGACGCCACTGTAGAATGCCCGAGCCCTAATAGGAAAAAGACCGGTACAACAGAACAGGCTTTATTGACCAATCCGAAGCCAGAGCCACGCGTCAGGCGCCTTCCATCCGAGTCCTCCACGCTGGCCAGGCCGCTCATTATATACTGCATCTCATCCATGCCCTTCTCTGGTTGGCTGCCTTCCTTTCCCGCATGCCATTGGATTGCAGAGAGACACAGGATTGGCTGCGGCCAGGTGGTC
>UXSR01005489.1:38908-68611 GCA_900604375.1 Mesocestoides corti
TGTGGTCCAATATGTCTGCGCCCTGATCCGACGCCACACCACAGCACACATCATACTACACCACACATGGATGCCGTTAACCAGGTTCAGGAAGAGCATATCCTTCCAAAAAAAGAAAGAATATGCACGATTTGTTTAATAAATGGGTCAAAATACACCTGTCCTCGTTGTGGAGCGAAGACGTGTTCTCTCCGGTGCTGCAAAGTGCACAAAGTGAAGACAGGTTGTAGCGGCAAACGTAATGTTGCTGCATTTGTCGCTCGAAAGAACTACGATCAATTTAATTTCCTGTCTGATTATCGGTTTCTTGAGTCTCTTGATAGAGATAACGAATATCGTGAAAAGAATCTTTATGACGTAAGTATGCACTTAGTGAATATGTACCTCACGTCATTTATGTGCTATCTGATTTGACTGATTTTGTATTAACATGCTGTTTGTGTCAAAATATAGAGTCGTGTTCGATAGCGGGCTAATAATAACTTTTTTGCAATCTGACTTGACTTGATGTAGCCACTGGTCCCATTCATTGATTTCTTTGAGGGATATGTGTGAAATAAAATTTTATACTACACTTGTCGTTAAATGATGTTTGAGCCTATTACTACTTCAAAATGCAAATATTTTATGCTCTTGTTTTTTTGCTAAATTCCACTACATTGTTTTCACTCTAGTGGATAAAAATGAACTGCCTTTACTCGTATTACAAGTTATTTTTTATTGTTCTGCTACCTGTTGTGATATAAGATGGTCGATGAAGTTGCTTACTTGGAGTTGTGAAACTTACTATATGTGCCAGGAAATGTTCATTAAATTCTTTACATAATGGTTTACGCAAACTTTATATAATTCCCTGACTTTTTGCATACTTTCACTCCGCGTTTTCTTTCAACGTATCACTACAAGCATTCTAGTTCCCCGGGACTCTGTTAACCCCAATATTTTGGTGTTTCACTTGTTTTATGCATTTTAGATACGGAATTCCTCGAGAGGCCGTCAGAGAACTCAGTCGAAATTAGTAATTGCTGCACGTTCTCTTTGCATTGACTATCGCCCGTCCTCCAGTAGCCTTCTAACTCGCGCCAAGTTGAACCGCACCCAATTAATCTGTGAGAACCCCCCGACATTGTCGTGGACTGTTGAGTTCTGCTTGCTTTATCCCAACACCTGTGCTTCGCAGGGAGAGGAAAAGCCATGGTCGGACTCCGTACTCAAGCCTCTCCACATTCTCGTCCACGATTGTCTCTGCGCCTCCCTTTTGTCGGAAATTTGGCATGCTAAAATTTCCAATCTTACATCATCAGAACAAGAGGCATTGTCGTGCCCTGGACTCTCCGGCGTGCGTAGCGCCGATGATGTCGACCCCTCTGTGACTAGTTGGCTTCTTTCTTTGGGTGACTTGCCGCCGTACTTTTACGTCCAGTGTGTCGACAAACAGAGTAGAACCTATCCAAAACATGAAATTTTTCCAGATTCAACTACCTTGTTGGACGTGTTGAAGTGGGATAAATTTGTTGTTCACGAGTTTCCCACAATTTGGGTTTCGAAAAAGGAACTTTCTTTATCATGAAAGTTGTGTGTAAATTTTTTGTACATAAAGGTCTTTTGAACGAGTTAATACTTAGTCTATTGTGGGGACTATTTGTGCACTTGTTAGTTTCTGCCACGTAGTCTGCCATACTAATACAGTATGTCGAATTTGTTGAGGGCCCCGGCATGTTGTCTTGAACCATGCCGGGGCCAATGCGATTATCTAGGCCGAATACGTTACCCTGCGTTCCCGCGAAAATATAGAAGACCGGAGTGGGGAAGGCACAACCGTTTACTAGACCCCTCAACCTAGTTGTGTTGTTTTACAGCTGAGTGACACGTAAATACGAACACAAGCGTTTGTGAGGACACATTACCAATGCGGGAAGTGGTGGTGGTGATGGTACATTCAGCGGGGTGATGAACCAGCGGTCTCACGTGACAAGGGGGGAGGTGTGCTGAAAGATGCGAGGACAGGGTTATTAGACGTGAATCAACACGATTCACTACAAATTTCAAGGAACAACTTTACTAGCCATAAACTCAAATTAACTCACTGCTCGTGGCTGCAATTTTTGAAGTTCAGCAACTTCACTCTTATTGTGTGACCCTTTCCTGTGTTTTCAATTTTCAATCGATAACAGTGAGATTGCTGAAATACGTGAAATTGTTGCCACACTTCTTCGTTAAGACTTTGGGAGTTTTCTGAAAGCCTAATGTTACTCAAACTCGTCTTAATAAGCTTACTACCAATGTCAGAAGTTAAACATGGTGAAGTTACAGAATGTGATAATAATGTGTGATTAGATAAAACGACTTCAACAGTGTGACTGGGGAGAAGGGTACGTCAAAACAGTACCTCGACCTGATGAATGTTCTCCCACATTCTTTAAAAGTGTAGAATCAAGGGCCTCTGCCACGCACCCACACATATACATTTCATAAGTGGACCATCTTATCTAGATGTCCCCTCTTTCTTTCTGAACTGGACTTGGAACTTCACATCGAATGAATTCGCGTCAATCTAAATAGTAATGCGGTAGTATGCACGCAGACTCACAGTCTCCCGATTTTAAGTAACAACTTATCTAGAAACTGGTCTATTTGACAAGAGATCGAATTTGGTATTCCTGGATAATATATCAATGGAAAAAGAGCCATAACTTTTAGGAATACAAAACAACGAAAGGGTTAGTGTGAGCCCTATCCGAACGTATTTCACGTCTGCACTAATGACTACACTTTTCCTTTGCTGAAAAGATTTTTAAATTTTTCTTAGCATGTAAAAACATTACTTAGTTTTAATAAGCTGCTTCTATGGAGGATAATAATCCATGCTGCTTGCAAACTTCATGAAAATAAAGCTATCGGATAACAGTACCGATGCAGTACTTAAAGTCCAACTGCATGCACAAGATTACAATTGAAAGAATTACAGCGATTAGAACATAATTTTGAATTGATTAGCATTCTTTAGTACTTATTTTAAGCACAGTGCCATTTAAAATAACAAACAGTTTCCGAATTAATAGAATTTCCCATAGAATCTTCCAGATATTACAATCAAAATTCAAGTGACTGATTTTTTTAAAGCCTTGAACTTAAGAATAACGTTTACAACAGACAATATTTAAAAATTAGGCGCATGTTATTATTGGGACTTATGTTGTTTTAATGGTTCTCCGTCACGTGTGGTTGATTTGATTTTTCCGACGTCATTTGGGTTATTGGTTTCGACTGAGGTTTTATCCGTGGTCTTTGTTTGACTATGGATGGAGTTAACAATTTCTTGTACGTTAATAATTTTGTAATTTATGCTTAGAAATGACTCCAACCAATCGCTTGATCCCTCTTGTGACAATTTAAACGGACCCTCCGTCGCCAATAATTCTGAAGCCCCTACTACGAACAACGAAGACCCGTGCCAATATGATCCATATAAGCTTATTGACCTAGTAGCACCTACACCAACCTATCCTAGTTGTACATTGCTACAACCAACGGTATCTGTTGCCGCTCCAAAGTCTTTTGTTGATGATCTTGCGGGACTTCAAATTACGAGCCCTGAAAACCCTAAACCAGCAGGTATTAAAAATTACCACCTAAAACACTTTAGCTATGAACAAGGAAGTCCATCCAGTTCAAGGTTCTTTACTGCCTTCTCATAGCAAGACTTCGAAGCGTCATTTCAGGGCATCGGGAAATCGACGAGAAGAAGTATTGCGCAATCGTCCATCAACCCCTGAAAGTATTGCCTCCGAAAGTATGCACTTGTCTATTTATTTGTTATCAAGTCTCTTTATTATACTGATTTTATTTTTTTAAAGTACGAAGAGCACAGGAAATGGTCGATACAATTCCAGGTTTGTTCTAGCGTTCGCTGAAAGCCAGCTTTTGCATGGTTTATGTGTTTTGTACGCTGCTATTCGAAATGCCAAAATTGTGCTCATTTTAGTAGGCAGTAGAGAATAAGCGTATGGAAAGGAGTCTTTCGTTTAAGTGGAATGCTCTAGCGTCGCCTTTTCACTGTCTTCGTTTTTTTGTATTCGTGTGCCGAAAAAGATTATTTTTCCAAACTTGTATATTTTAGCCCTGTAATTCTTTTCATCTAGTGGACCCGTACACGCAGTGGTACCAGGTTATGCAGGACTACTATAAGCAGTTCTACCCGGGTTATGATTTTGGAAATAAGTCACAAGCTCCTCGACAGCAACAGCGCCATGTACCCAAAAGCGCTGTGCTTTTGACTCATCATCCAGCTCAGTCGACTGCACAGCCACCCCAGGGCACCCTTCCGGTGTTTGCTGGAATGCCTGGTTGGCCTGGGCTGCCCCAAAGTCGCACCGCTCATAATCAGAGCGTTCCACAAATGCCGGATTATGCTGCCTACTACTACCAATACTACTTTGGTGCCATGGCTGCGGCTGGTGGGTGGCCTGTTCCTGCGGGACGTACAACCCCAAAGGTCTTCATCGAGCCCCACATTCGTGCCACTTTATCGACGCCCGGACTTCTGATTCAAGTAATTAGCGGTGTTTGTATTCTAATTAATCCTTAAGTTCTCACATAACATAGGTGTTCACATCTGTCGCACAGTTTCTAAGCCGAGACCTAAGCGACCGGTTAACTTTCTGATATTACATCGTTTAGATTGTTAGCTCTACCTACATGCATTCTTCCTCATACCTTCTGGCCCTCAGCCAAGTTTTCCTCTAAACGTCACGTAAAACGTCAGGAACAAGCGTCATTGGACTCATTTTTCAACTCCAGTAGATACCTTCTCTTAAGTGGTATTTTGCCATGTTACTTTCTTCTCTGTTTTGTACTATTACTTTTCTTTACGCTTACTCGAAATTTGTATCCCGTCCCTCAAGGTGTTGCCGAATCGCCCTCAAGAGGGTGAACCAGGCCGTGTTGAGTTGCTTGACGTCTGCCAACTAGCTGCCGACGTGGTTGCTGAGGTTTCGTCGCGCCTGGCCGATATTTCGCATTCTACCAGTAAACTCCACCGAAGCACAGCTGTCTTCCCTCCACCCCTGCATGGATCAAGCGAAGGTCAGGCTTCGACTCTGTCTGACAACGAGGAGGCTGATGGTGACGAGGAGTACATCGCCCTCATAACCGCCTGGGACCGCACCGACCACACCTTCTACCCAGGTCCTCTCTGCCATGGCACTACGCTCAAGCATGACGTGCAGGCATTCCTACGTGGCCGAGTGGAGGATATTGACGACCATATTCTTACCGACTGGGATTCGGCTGGACTTCTGCTCTCTTACTTGGAATTACTCGTTAAGAATAATGGGGTGTGTTTTGCATTCTGATTCTTAGACTTGGTGTGTATGACAGCCGTTTGGTTTATTTTGCTTTGCCTTCAAACTGATCCCTGGCGCATCTAAATCGGGTCCCCATAAGCACTTTAAACACACATGCATGTAATTTATTGTCAAGTTTTCCGATCCAACCACACAAGTCACTGAATAATCCGCTCAGTACTTAGAATGCTCATGTGCTTCACCAGCATCGTGTGATAGTTAGCTTCAAAGTTGTCTCATATTTCGGTTTTACCCAATTATCTATGAATTTCAAATGTGCTACTTCGCCAACCCAGTCATCAATTTGGGCCTCAAGACCAATAATATCTACCTTTGCTTTAAAAGCTTTGGATTTTTGATATAAAACACTGGAGTCCTCCTTTCCTTGTCAATTCTGAATCGGCCGTTTCGAAATAAATTGCTTTTTACAAATCCAAGTTCTTTTGCCGTGCTTCGTCCTCTGTAGCCCATTCAAAGCGCTGAATTGACCTAAGTCGGCTGCTACAGCCTTCATAGGTTCCCCTAGAGATTTATGTGATTTATATTTATTTTTTCAGGGATGCTGTTTTATGGTTGATTTGATCTTGCTAATGTTTGGAACTTATAGCTCTAAGTGTCTTTCTTCAGATCGCCCAAGCAGGTGATGTTATAAACTTGTTGCTGGAGGATGACAACCCCATGGCCTACGACTATACTACTGCCGCCACCACTTCAGCGTCACCATTCTTTAATGACCGTTCGTCTACTCTGCCTGCGCTCCATCGCCAGAGCTCATTCCGTGGTAACTACCTGTACAACTCTACCACTGTGCCAACCGACGACTTGTACGCTAGAGGGTCTCCACGCACCTTGACCCATTCCGCTTCCACTGCCTCTTCCACAAGCGGCGCCTCGATATCAAAGTTACTGAGGAAAGGTGTGCTAGCTGGCGCCAGTTCAGTCCAAGAACGAGATACTGCTTCTCTCAATCGATATCGAGAGGTAAGGTCTGGAGGAGGGCATATAGCACTGTCTTGTGCCAGTTATAGGATCATTTGATGCCACGCAAAGAGGCATCTAGGTTGGATTAGGTAGATAGCGTACACCCTTATCTTTCTTCTTGGTGGAGCGCGGATTGTGCTAGATAACGTGTCGTGGTTTGCTGGGTCTCGGTAATTGTATTTTGTCTGTCGGGATGTGCTGATCAGCTTAAAACATAGTCAGTGAAACCCCTTTAACGATGGTAACCTCGGTCTACTTATTCATGAGCGGACATTCGAATACAGTCCTGCCAAGCAATCAGTGCAATTCTGATGGACGCAACTCAAGTGATGACCTCGGTGTTTGAGCTAATAGCCAACCATGTCCATTCGCTTGATCTAGACAGATTAACGTAAACGTAATCACATTTGCTGGGTGGTTGTGTTTTTTTTCTTCAAAAATACCACTTTATCTGAACGGGTAATTGTGGAGAGGAACATTTTTTCGATGTCGATGTGCCAAATTTGTTCCAGCGTATGTTAAAATAGTGCCAACGGTGGAGAAGGAGCAGACGTGCGACCTGATTTTACTGTGGGAAAGTTTTGGTGCTTATTCGATTAACGACTCGAGGGTTGCGCATTGTTGTTTCCCTTTTGAAAGAATCGTATCGCCTTGCCAAATCCTTCTTTTTTATTACTGGTAGTGTAACTTTCTCCGCTTGCATTACGGTTGGTCGTTTTAGTGTCATTGGCCTCAGCGATTGTGTATCCAAGCTTTAAATTGCAAAACTGTCGGTCAATTTGGGCATCTTGGGTAAAGTGGATCGTCGAGAGAATATTACCTCTGACGCTGAAGTTATTCTAGTGTCGCTGTGTTTCACTGCAAAGTAACCCACCGTTATGTGTATTTAGGGCCTCGTGCCGCTCTCACGAGTTTCCGTTTGAGCCACGCATTTTCATGCTTGTTAGTGCAACGCGAACCACCTTTTCGCATAAATTACACGTCTTTCAAGCCTTCTCAATACCGCTGCATTTTAGGGGCAATTTCGTTATAATCTGACGTAGATGAAACTAATTGCACCCACAGTGTAGCCCGTATGCCAGGACTGCGTGTGCTTACTTTTCTAGCATTGCTAACTACTTACTTATTTGTGAGTTAAATTGTCTGGTATTCGCGCGCTACCTGGTCGCCTCGCTCATTTTGGGCATTTTTGTATGCAGTCGGTGTTGCCGATGTTGCCGTGTGGAATGCGCTTCGAAACTCATGTACTCCTAGTTGGGTTCGTTCGATCTCATTAAATGTGTATTAAGCACCAGCATCGCCACGTCAGGCGTATGGTTTGTTTTTTTTGATGCAATCATCTCACCTCCTGAAATAGCTACGTAGTATAGTGTGTAGTTTTCAAATGGCGCACATACTTACTGAAACTAATTGTGAAACAATGCGAAATCCCGAGCGCTTGCCAATTCCTACAGACATTTTGAGTGTTGGAGACTGTAGGCACGTGAGTTACGACCTTGGCGCCGTGTACCCATGTGCGCCTTCGCTATAACCTACAAGAATATGGCTTTTTAGCCTACTCTAAAACCTCAAAATGATTCCGTTTTTTTTTATTTTTTTTTTCGTATACATGTCTGGTGTAAGCAAATTTTCGGCGGTATAAAAAGTACACCTATTTGACCTCTCTCGGTCAATTCGAAAGTAGCATTTTGTAAATTCCCACTGGCCTTGCAGTAAACTTGAGAGCATGTCGCTTTGTGTCAAACCACAAGATGTTTTTCTTGTTTCGCTTGTGTCCACAGCTCCTCTTGCACGGTCATCCGTTGAAAGCCCTGGACCAGGCCTGTCAGCAGCAGCTCTGGGGCCACGCCTTCGCGCTCGCGCACCGAATGGGTCCCGCTGCGCTTGAACGCGTGATGGAGCGCTTCCTCGTCAAAGCCGTCGACCCCGCCGACCCTCTCATCACGCTGTACCAACTCACCGCCGGGGAGATGCCACGATATGTCAACCAATTGGCCTGTGCCACTGGTACGTTCTGAGCCCGCGCTCTGCTTCCACCCTGCTTAATTGTTAGTTCCCATCCTCTTCCTTATTTTGTGTCATTCGAGGTACTTTTTATGGGGACATTCCCATAAATGGAAGGTCATTTCACTAATTAGTACTACCTCCCTCATCCGACCTGCATTTGCGGCGTAAATGGGCTGACAGAGGCGACCACTTTTCTTCCTGTCGCCTCCTGAAAAACATTGATACTACAGGTTAGCCAGGCGGTCTTGGATCCATATTGCCACGTCAAGTTAGACCGGCTCTCGAATCTAAGTGTAAAACCGTGATTCCACCGTAATGCCATTAAGCTGCTGATGCATCACTGTGATTGTGGTGTCGATCACGGTCTTCACACCTTGTGTACACCCACCCTTTCCAAATGTAGGCAGGTTATGTATTTGATACCTATTCGTGCCGGCATCGAGAAGTCAGACGATATTAAATTGGGGTTTTGTAAGCGTTGAGTTCTTTCGTTGTAAACGGCACTCCTCCCATCACATTATTCGTCACTTCGAAGCCTTAGGCTAATCTCCCTTCCTGTGCTATTTTGTGGTAGCGGTTTAAGCTCAGTCAAGTTGTTTGTCACTAACACGCACTTAATTTAAATGCAACTCAACAATGCAGCCCACATTTACGCCATTCGAGAATACACTTGGCGTCGCGCGTTGGCGCTTCTTTATTGCGATGGATTTGGCGTTGACTGTGAGCACCACCGCCTCGCTGTGCTATAACCAGCTGTTTCCAAGGTGTTATGCATTCCACTGGTTGTCAGTTAACTTGGCTTCCTGCGGTGACTTGGGTCGTGCATTTAGGTCTGCTGCCGTTCTGCAAGAAAACAAATTTGTTACTACAAATTTTAATCCCTGTAATTTCGATTTAACGTTTTTTCCTTCTTTCGCGTTGTTAATTCATGACTGTTGTTATTCCGCGCCTTCTCCGTCAGTGGCATGGGCGGCGGCGTCGGCGGCGGCAGAAGCTCTCGACCCAGTTCTGGGGTTCCCAATTGTCCCTGTTGATGTCTCCTCTTGTTGTGCAGTAAAGAAAGGCTTTGATGAGGATGTGGTCGACGATACGGCTCACCCTCTCCCCGTGTTTTTTTATGTCAGTTTGTGCGGGACCCACTCTACCGTCAATTTAGTTGGCTCACTTCATAGTCTCGAAAACCCGCAACCCATTCTCTCCCAACTCACTATGCCAGTTCCCTTGCCGTTGCTGTCACCTTTCCCTGCCTGAAATTTGCCTATTTAAAATAATTCGTGGCGACTGTTTACAATTGAGACGCAATAAAAGTTGGCATAGAATAGCGATTCGCTAATTTATCCATTTCAATCAACCGCCTTCGTGTAAATGTGTACTATTTATCTGTACCCAAATATGGTTTTGCTGATAGACCCAATGGCGAAGTGCGTACGCTGTACAGTAATGTACCATTTTCTGAGGAAAATTTATTGATGTGCACCCGCCTGATCTGTCCATTTATTGCGTTCTCGCTTGTTGGACGTGTGACCCGTGGCTACGAGGCACACAACTATTCGTATTTCCATTTGCCTTTCTCTGTCATTGCTTCTGCTTCTACTCACTGACCGCCCATCTGTTCACTTTTCCCCGGACAGTCGCTGACGCTCGCGACTGGCGTCGTCACGTGGCGATGCTCCTCTCAGCGCCGGAGGGCCACGAGGGCCTGACGCGAGAGGCCCTGGAACACGTGGGTCAGTCCCTCCTCACGCACCACCTCCTCTTCGCTGCCCACCTGTGCTTCCTGCTGGCCGCCGCCTCCGCCACCTCCGCGAGCTCGGCCCCACACTTCCCTCACAGCGTCTGGCTCCTCGGCGTCGAGGCTCCCAAGACCACCGAGGTGCAAAATCGCTTCGCCATGACCACTGCTGTTGAGCGTGCGCCCACTGAAGCCATTCAGCTGACCGAGGTCTACGAGTATGCACTGGCTTTGGCGACGCGGGACAAACACTTCTTTTTGCCGCAGTTCCTGGTGGGTTGTCCTCCCCTTCCTTTCACAGAATTTGATACTCATTTCTGCTATTCCTCACACCTTTACTGTTTCCGTTGGAAATATATGCCCTGTAGAGTGCCGCTGCCATACACTTTGTAAATTTTACGCGCTATGATATCAACATTGGTTTGGTAAATTGGCCACAAGTAATGGTAATTTTATTGACTGTTTGGCAGCGACGGGATTCGCAACCACATGGGTGTTTATTCCAAATTGGGTTCACACGCACTTTGCATTCCCAAACAGATTTCACGCCTATTACTTGAATTCGATTTTCAATTAACCGCTGTTTTGTGTTGCTGTAGCCTTTCAAGTTCGCCTACTGTCTGCGGTTGCTCGATGCGGGTCTTGTGGAGAAGGCCTTCCGGTACCTCATGGTTCTGAGTCACGCTCTAGTTACTCTCCTCGAACAACCGGATTCTGACCTGTCACCAGCCGAAATTCGTAGCCTCTTCTTGATGATATCACAGTGCCTCCGGCTGTCAGAACAACTGCAATGCCACCCCGAAGTTGGCAGCTTCGAGTCCGGTGACATTCTCGGCGGTGGCAGCTCTCGGCGGTCGGCAGTCAACTTGGATTGGTTGGAGCGCTTGAGAGAGGTGTACCTACGCATGTGCGGTGTGGTGAGCCACGTGCTTTTTCTTTAATTACCTTGCCGCGATTACGTGGGCGAACCTTTTCACTCTCTCTGATATCCTTAGTAGTGCTAAGCTAACCATTATCAGATGGCACTCTTAGGGGCCTGTTTATTCAGGGTGGTTGTAGTTCTCTCAAGTAATGCCACTTCATCGATCTCGCGGTGCCAGCAGTAGAGAGTGTGTAAAATTTGCAACTCGCTTTAACTTCGGGAAAGTGTTGGTGCATGTAGCGCGGTGATTAAGCCATTGCCCTCAATTTAACTTAGCGTTTCGGCAAACCTTGCTCTGTGCTTGTTCTTCGTACCGCAACGTTAATTTGCTATTTTGCTCAAAGCCTCTCGCCACCACAGCACGCGTGGTACTTTTCGTTTCGGTTGTAGCTCGGCCTAGCCACTGAATATCATCCGTACTCTGATTCGCTTCGGCGACCTCAGGAAGATGGGGAGGGTCAGGAGCCGCCGGAAGATCCATCTGCGATGCACCCACCGGCTGCCTCGACGCCATTTCAGGCTCGCCAAGATCGTCCACCGTCAACCAGGCCTCCGCAACAACCGGAGCATCAGCACCATCACGTTCATCACCAAAATCCTCAGGTATATCTCCCTTTTTATTGCTTGTATCTTGACAACTTACGCACTAAATCATTCGACGGCTTTTGCCCCAACTTTCATAGACAGTTGGCTGAATTTCTATCCGGAGTGTTCCATCGTGTTTTCCATTGGATCAAAACTACTCCCCAAATCTGTTTTAGCTCCCGTGTGGGGCATTTTTTTCCTGGTTTGTGTCATGCAAGCCCCAATAGTCCCTGCCACAATGTTGCATATGTCGTCCTTATAACTTTTCTGCTTACCCCTGTCGGGATAATTGTGTTCTGGGTGAATGCAAAATCTTGATCAGTGACTCTGTGTAGCGTTTTCTTTGTTAAGAATTTGACTGGGCTTTAGCTCTGCGCATTCGATAAGAACAATTGGCTTTGGTTCACGCAACTCCTAGTAATAGCGATCGTGGTTAGCCTGTGGCCTCCGAGGCGTGTTGCAATGCGGTGTGATTCAGTGTTACAGAATGCCAAATTGGTTGAGAACACGCAATGCGCACTCTCGCGACATGAACCCTTCAACTTTCTATTTCGTTGGATTTGGGAAAAAAGTCGTGTCTGTGGATTTAGTGGTGCCTTCATCTACTACAACTGCAAATTCGATTGTTTCCTTGTTGTATTCTTCTTCGAGAAACGAAGTGCGCATTTGTGTGTGTGTGTGTGTGTGTCTATTAAGGCTTCTGTCACAAACTACCAGTCGAGCACACCGGTGCACATCACCTCGACGTCCCAGGCCCACGAGACGCCCGGCACGGAACCGGCGTCGCACCCCTCCATCACTGGTGCCCCCCATCACCACTCGGAGGCGTCGCATCCTTCGCGTAGGCCATCCCATGCGTCTGTGAAGGACGTCGTCGTCTCGCGTCCAGCCGAGGTAAAATCTCGTATAACCACTGAGATGTCTTTTTCCACTGCTTCTAGTACTCTGCATGCGTTGATTGTTGTTGTTCTTTTCGCTGATCAGGTGCCTCCCCCGTCCCACGCATCGTCGTCGACGCATCAAGCAGAATCCACCACCAGCAGCAGCAGCAGCGCAATCGAACCGGGACACGCGAGTGCCGTTAGCCAGCCTCCCTTCTCGGCGCCGCGCGACCCCCAACCTGCCACAAACAGCGTCAATTACGACTTCTTTGTGCCCGCTGTCAGCGGCGACCGGGCGAACCCCGACGCCTCCTCAGATCCACCTCCCTACGACTACTTTGCCGGGCTTTCCATGACTCAGGTGAGCGCTTTCGCGTTTGTGCACTCCAAACCCACAGCCGAACCAGTTCGTGACCACGCTGCCCTAGTTGTAAGAGTACCACCCAAATTCTGGTCTGTTGCTACTCTCCTAATCGGGTAATTTTCGGTCAAAATTTGCCTGTTTACCCGTAAGGTATGATTTTCAGAGTTAGAGGGGGGCAGTTTAGATATTTCCAGTAGCCCCAGAGGGGATATCGATCTTTCAGCGTGCATCCTTAAATGCTGTTCCAACCGAATGCTTGCGATGACGTCGAACAGTTTGTTGTCTTCGTGCAATTCCACGCCGTGGTTGGTAAACAAAAACGCCAGTGTCAAAATTTAACCAGAACACACTGAAAGAATGGATAAACAGTAGTGACACCACAACGCCCACGCTAGGTGGTGGTGGCGGTGGTGGTGGTAGCAGTTGCTCGTCTGTCCTGATTAGACCCTGGTAGTTTTGTGTACGTGCGCGCGCGACTTACTGACTGCGTGTTGTTGTTGTGTGCCCCCTTCACCAGCATGCGGCGTCGCGCTCCCGGACGGTGTCGGTGGCGAGTTCCCACGAGAGCTCCAGTCTCGCGACGAGCGCCTCCCCCTCCCTCGCCGGTGGTGGTGGTGGTGGTGCGCACCCCGCCAACGCAGCCTTCCGCCCCCGACAGCCCAGCACCAGTGAGGTGAGTTGTCGACTTTCCTGTCTTCGCCACAAGCAACCCTCTGTAGCAGGGCGATCGGTCTGGAAGCTAACTAATGTCAGCTTCTTGGCCTTCTTTTCTAATGTTAACCTCCGTCTTGGTTTGTGATTGGGTGTTTACTTTGACCAGCAATTCCCTTCATTTCCTCCTGCCCTCTCCCCCTTCCCGCAGCTACTACCACCTCCCAGTCGGCATCGCGAGTGCGATGTGCCGGGAGGAGCGCCGAAGAACACTCAGTGCCATCGACGCTGGCGTCTGTCCTCGGTCGGTAGTGATGGTGACGAATCGCCCTGCACCTCCCGATCGGTAATGCACCCGATGTCTACGTCGTGTCGTGGTTCTTGTGTGCTCATTGTTGTTCTGTCCTACTGTTGCCCGTACTCCTGTCCCTAACTTTGGTTTCGCTGCTCTGAGGTGGTCGTGCTCTGTGAACCGCCCGATGTGTGCACTTTTTGTGGATCACGGGATCAAATCTCATAAAATCACGATGTCTATACTACTCGTAAAAGGAGTGTCGTCTTCAGTAGTATAAATAGGTCTATTTAGGCATGTAGATCGTTGAATGCATCAGTAGTAAGAGTTATAATTGTCTTTCATCTGGTATAGTCCACCCTGAGGGACAGTCGTTCTCGCAACACCGGTCGCGCAAGTCTACCTGGTGAGGCGCCACCGTCCCATGCACAACACCCACCTCCAGTGTTCACGACAGCGCCTCCACAGCCCCCTGTGAGCAAACCTCGGCCGACAAAGACCCATCGTGAACCCCAGCCAGAGCCGGAACAGGCGCAGTCCGACGAGGCCAAGGCGAATGCGACCGGAAAAGTGAGTTGCCCAGCCACAAAAGTATTCCTACTGACATGTTGTGAGTAGAAAGGTATTGCAATTGGCACCATTTCTCTTTTGTCCGTCAATCGGGCCTCTTTCGCACATGAAATTTGCAGCGCATTCGTCAGGCGATAAGCCTAAACACGTCAAATTTCTCCCCTAATGCTCTAATCGCATTGTCGTTCCTTATCTTGCGAAAAAAGTAGAATTTGGCTTATCTTTTTATAGTCTGGTTGGTTCTCCGGTCTGTTTGGACGAAGGAAAGGTGGTCAAGAAGTCTACCTGCCAGATGACTCAAACCCATCTGTAAGTTCTGCTAACGGGGCATGTCGCCTCTTCCCCCACCCCAGCTGTGCCAGTTGCTGCGGCAGTCTAGGGGAGCTAGACCACTTCACGCTACGCGCTCACGCGTATGGCTGAAACTCACTTTTGATCACATGACCTCATTTTGGGCGCGAGAATTGGTGTTTTCATAGGCACCTTGTCATATTCGCTGGGATATTTTTTTTCCTTGAGAGGCTGAATCTTCAGTTCTTGGCACTTCCTTTTTCTCCAATCATCCGATCTCTTGTTGTTTTTTGGTCAGCATTGTGCACTATTGTGCTCCTCGGTTGACCGTACAACTTTCAATTAAGTCTTCGTCATCGCATGTTTCGACTACTACTACCGCTAACACCACTCTCTTTTGCTACCGGAAGTGCATATCCCCACAGCGATATTGATTCAGCCTTAATTTTGTGCGCCTTGTAGATTGTATGGGATGAGGCCGCCGGTTGTTGGCGGGATTTGAGGAGCACAGAGTCCGAGGACGCGACTCCCCCGCCCCCACCGATGATGATGCCGACGATGTCTTCTCCCGCCGTCGCCCCGCCTGGGCCCCCTCAGCCCCTCGGGGGTGGGGCGTCTGGGTCGCGGCGTACAACCACCACCGCCACCTCCGCCCGATCCCGCTACGTCAACGTCCTGGCCAATCAGACTGCGGGCGCGGAAAAGCTCGGGGCGCCGGCATTGCAGCCACCTCTGCCCATCCCCCCCACTCTCATGCCCCCCTCAAGTTGATTTGTCGTTTCGTTTCTTCGTTGCTTTCTCTTGAAGGTGAGGCGGTGCTTTTTCTGCAGTGTCGCAAAACTGCAGCCTCCTCATCATCATCATCATATTCAAACGCTGAATGATAGGCGTGATCAGCGACTTGCTTGCAGGTAGTGATCGAAAATTGCGGCAATAAGGTGGATTGATTTGGACACCATCAAGCCTACCTACCTTAATTTACTAGAAACCTAATTTTGTCTGAAGGCTTGTCATCGCAAAGGCGTGGATGTTATTTTGACGTCAGATTCGGTTTGGGTCTCGTTGTCATTCGCCTGGCAAATGCTTTGCTTGTTTATTTTTAAATTACGAAGACGTTCGCATGCGTTGGAGTCGTTTCTGTCGTGGCCAGGCGGTGATTCCTATCGCAGTAGCACGGCCTAGTAGTCATCACTTAAAGTGTTACCTTAATTCTTATACGGTTTGTGCCACGTACGTAGTAGATTTGTCGTGAAGGCTTCTCTTACTTGGAGCGTCAATCCTCTCCACACTTGTGTGCTTCTACGTCACTGTTCGTTAGTCGACCGACCGGCAGCCCCGGGCTCCACGACAGACCTCCAAATCACATGCGAGGTGTTGAGCGCGAAAGCGGTCCTGTGAGTTCGTCGTGATGGTGAAATTGCCAGGTTACTTTCCTCTTGCTTTTTAGCCACCCTCGCCCACCGTCCGTCTCATCACCATTCCATGTTTTCGCCTCCGACCACTCTTTCTCTCTTTGATCTAGTCACTTGACATAACTGCCTTCGAAGCCCTTGTCTTCATCGCCTCTTCAACTCTCTGTGTGATACTTCTCTGTGTTGACGTTTCCCCCACCACACCCCCCTGAGCGTAACGACTGTAGCCAGAGCATTTTGGGTCACGTTGCTTCTTTCCTAACCTTGAGTGCGTGCGTGCGTGTGTGTGTGCGCCCTAACGGTAAAGTTGTTTGTGTATTTTGGCAAGGCGTAACAGCTAGTACATTATTTTATCCAATTACTCAGTCTCTCCTTTTTTTACTGGCGTGTGAATGAGAAGGTGAAGGGTTCTGCTATACCTTTAATATACCAATCTTGATGATATGCGTTGCAGTTTTTATTAACCACTTCGCAGTTGGGGTCAAGTTTCCAAGGACTTTTTATCCCTATAGTTAGACCGTATGGGCCTCTAGCCCACGTCGGGCCAAACGGATTTTATTAAAACGAAATACGACTCCTGGGGGTGATGGGGACTCCACCGTCTATTGCCAGACCTCCCAATCTAAGTCCTATGTACTAGACTACCACTGCATATCCGTCGCAGACGCACAGAAGGGAGCAGTGCTGTTTGGTGTTCTGGCTTGTGTACCATCCCCAACAGACATTCTTCGTGATATCATTAACACAATGCATTGAAATATCGTTTCGTACTTCCGTGGTACTTGATGAGGAATGCGTGCTTCTAGTCATAACTTCAGATTGGCATCATCAAAAGTGTGCATTTCTGAATTGTTTTAACATCGTGGTTGACGGCTTAAGACCATCACAAGCTACACCAGCAATATGCCTAATGGCAGATTATGTAGCGAGCTTGTGTTTATAACAAGTTTTAAACCACTGAATGCAATGAAAACTTCAGACAAGGCCTTCAGACGAAGCTTGCAGAGGTTAAATTTGGGAAATCGTCATTTTCGATTGTCTTCTAGTTTCAATCAGTTTATCACTCCCATTGCGCCAATCACAAAAATGCTAGCTTTTTCCACTAATTGTGTGGGTGGTTTCACAATCCAAGCTGAGTCATGGAGATGGCCCCTTTGTTCGAAAATATTTTAAAAGAGCCAGTTGATTTCGGTGGGGTTTTGTAGTATTTTGATGACCCTGGGCGCGGTGAAGCAGCCCTTTTTGGGCCGTTTGACGCAGCCTACTGTTGTGACTGCTACCTAGAGCAAGCGGCTGACGATGCCGTCTAGCTGTTGGCATGCCTCGGGGTAACGCTTCTGTGCATAAACCATGACACACGTTGAGCAAATAAGCTGGCAGACAATTTCGGAAGTTCAGACTTTTTTTTGGGAGGGGAGCGTAACTATGCCGATCTAAGTGTCACTGAAAATTCCTTTAGAATTGAATCTTCTGAGTACTTATTTAAGGAGGATTGTAGAAATTATCAACATTGGTTTTGAATTGCATTGTCGCATAAGTCTCCCTACAAAATTCGCCTTTGTTAGAGGTAAAACGGTTCATGTATTGATGTTGCTGTGCTTGATGGATCACAGCTTTCCTCTGCTCTTCCACGCCGCACATTCTGCGTGTTTAGCAGCATAAATAATGTGAATTTGGATGCAGGAATTTCAGTACTCTGTTTTCTTCAAACGTGGAAGGTGTCGTTTGTCGCTGTTGGACCACTGAGAGTACTAGATTGCTCACAGATTTGCGTCTTCATGCGTGTTGTGGGCCCCGGCATGTGGTCTTGAACCACGCCGGGGCCACTGAGTTAAATTCGGCCCGACTGCGCTTCCCTGCTACCCGCGATGCAGAGGAAGACCGGAGAGGACGTGGACACAACCGTTTACTTCAGAGCTCAGCCACGTTGGTGTCGTTGTGTGGGGTTTGCGCGTTGTGTATTTATAGCTCGAATGTGTGAGTCATACATGCGCTAGCATCAAGACCTAAGTGCGAGGATAATCCATTCTGTGAAAAGGGGGACCTTGTTTCGAAGGCTGAAGTGATCGGACTGGCTAGTGTGAAACAACGCGATTCACAATATACTACGAGGCAACCCTCTTGTTCCTAATTGGTGTATTCGGAATAAATCTGCTGATTCTCCTTTTAAATTTGATCGAGATCCCAACAGGACCTGGTAGCTAACTTCATTTTTACCATATTCTGGAGGGAATCTACCTTACAGTTGATTTATGCATTTGTTGGAATATTTTTTGATAACCAACATACATTGAAGGAATCGAAATCTATTTCCTGATAATAACGCGTCAGTACGTGCTTCAAAGTCTTAATTTGTGTGGACCGTTGCAGTGAAAAAAAAATTAAAGACGCCTTTTTTAATGGCACGCATCCTACACCAACGAGCACTCCCACGTGAAGTAAAACTAAATGAAATCTTTAATGGCAACCAAGTTATATACTGGTACTGAAACCAAACGCATGCCATAAGCGAATTCCATGTGAATCTGTTTCGTCAATTCAGACAAAGAAATTAAGATTGGCATCAATCTCACGGCCAACATCTAGCGATTTACAAAAAAAGTATTCCCCGGTGTTTTAAACCCAGGTGCTCACGATCACCATTTTCTAGTCCTTATGCATTGGGTTAAGCCGTTTGCATTTCGATGGCTGTTGTTGTCGTTGAAGGCATCCAAATTTCATAAGGCGTTAGACTAATTAAACTGAAAAAATGTCTTCAAGGTTTCTTGGGACACTTACCATTTCGTTCGCGAAAAGTAACCACGCATTCTGTTATCCGAGTCTGCAATAATCTGCCACTTTAAATGTCATATTGAGCATGAGTGCAAATGGAAGTCGACGGTTTAGAGGCTTGCTATTCTACCAAGTCCGCGGTATTCCACCAGAGCGACGTGCCCACCATTCACCAAGCCGATCTCGCTTCTCCAGGCCTGAATGGGGATCTTTTTCTAACTCAACATCAACAGGGGTAATTGCCTTTGTACGTGTGACAAAGGTGCTGGAATCGGAAGTGGGATTTTCAGTATAAAATCGTGCTTGGGTGACAATTCAAAACCGATGAAGCCTGCTCAATTAGAATAAGGTCGGTGTAAGTTAAACGCTCAGGCAAATTTCCAAATCAGGAGATTTTCAAACACTTTACACCCAACTGTCGCAGATTTTCCCAGTCGCTCTGAGAATCGCGCCGGACACACTTTCTGTGGGTCGCGCGAACCGGTCGGTTCGACTTCCCCCTCGTCTCAGTTGGTCACCAAGTCACTAGTCCTGATTTCACATGGAAGTATAAGCTTGCTGTTTGACTTTAATTTGTTACATCAAACAGTCAACGTCATCGTTCATGCCAATCTCTACTGCTCACGTAGTTCAGGTCCCAATGAACACCTGAACTTCCCTTTTAAACGTGGAGCTCCACTTGAAGACCCGTGAATTCTCCAGCAGGAGTTAATTATTTTACACATGGGCTGCATGCCTACATGTTTGGCACATATATCTATAACTATAAGGATCTCAATAAAGCATAAGCATGTGCACTTTGTTAATATAAATTTTGTGCATAATCACACAGGGTGGTCGATATATAGCCAGATAAATGGAGCATAATTTTGTTACCAAATCTCACAACGGATGCCCACGGGATAAACCAGAATTTGCAATGCAGATATGAACTACTATTCGTAATTTCTAGTAGCAGTTCAGTTTTCCATACATGTGGGCTACCATGAATACTCGTGCTCAATTTATAAGTAGATATGCACGCCTGCTTTCGCGCACAAAACTGCACTGGGCTTGCTAATTGTGTGGTTAACTGCTTATCTTTAGAAAAACCACTTAAAACCATAAAGTGATTCCACTGGACAGACATGAGATTCAACCTAGTCCAGTCAACTGTAGAATCGCTGTTTCCGTATTCTCAATAGTTATCAACTTATTGTTCCAAATTACCAATGAGTGATTCGAAGTGGACCGAATGCGCCTTACACCGCAACTGTGGATTCTCCGGTGTTAAATAAAAGCAAAGCTCGTGTCTGTGTAGGATTTATTTTGTGTCAAATCAGCTATCATTTTGGCGTGATTAAATCATCCCGGCAAAAATTTGCGCAGAAGGCCTCGATTGTTCAGGCGGAGTCATCAAACGACGTAGTGGTTGATCCACTTTGTGACGCTTCCCACGGAGTTGTAGAGCCAACGACGCGTCGAGCAGAACTGGGTCGGACCCGAGCCCATGACGCCGTAGACGTACCAGAGACCGTCTTTCTCGTTCTTGCAGAACAGTCCACCACCGGTGTCGCCGGCGCAGACGCCCTACACACAACACATCATCATCACCACGTGCTGCAGTTAACTCTCCTTAACAGGGACCCACGTTAACGCCTCACACCTCTTCCACCAAGGTTCTGGTCCACTCAATGTAAATTTGTCAAAAAGGATGTACAGATACTGCTGAAGAAGCCTTCAGATGTTTGGTTTGTGGATGGGGTTTAAGCAGGCGTCGCTGCTCTCGACCACAGGTTTCATCGCCATTAAGCTACTTTGGTAACACCCACCTTGTTTATGCATCCACTTTCCTGCCTATGTCAACAGAATGAATCATTCTTCCTTCGGAGCAATATGTTGATGTTAGTCTCAACCTTAGTCAAAGGATATGTTAATTTGCAAGAGGTCAAATACGAAGCCTTTGGATTTATGTTCCAAAACTGGATGGTTTTGTATTTTGAAAATCTAGATAGTTTGTTTTCCGCATGTTTCAATGGAGCTTGTTATTCCAGGCTGCAAGGAAAGTGCAAATATAGTCTAATCCTTTAACTGTTTGGCATTCAATATTTCAAATAAAATTGGATTATTTCGAATAAATTACCCCTATTATTTTCTTACTTCTCTGGAATGCCGGCGAAATTCGAGGGATGAAAATGTTCTATTAAGTATTTGTTGATTTCAACGTGCAACAAGCAAGAAACACATCCACAACATCACGCATTTAGAAACATAAATGGCAAGTCGATAAGTGGCTTTCTCGATGTCTGTGAATCCCAAAATCGAAAATTCTAGTAAAATTCCTGTTAGCAGTAGGCAGGGTGGAGTTAATGCCTCAATTAGGAAACTACTTGCTCATGCAAGCTTCTTGACATGCGAAGAGTCACTGAATCTGCAGTGGAAAGGTTCAGAAGTTCAAATGAATTAGAACACACTGTTTTTATTTTAAAAACCCAGCTACGTCCAATAAAGTAAAAGTATTTCCTGAGTGGTTGCCTTATAATTGCATATTTTGCATCAGTTTTGTCGTAAAAACAAGGGCTGCCTATGACTTGTTTGAACCATTTTGCGATCAGACGGATCAACAGCAGACAAATTTAAGTGCTACCTATTTTGGCAGTACTCTAAGTCGTGGGCATGAGTGCTTTGCAGGTGCTTTAGGCCTCACCTTCTGTTGACTTCCAGCGCAAATTTGAACGTCGTTTTCGTCGTCGTGGTGGAAACACTTCTCGGGGGGGTTGATGGACACACGAATCTCACGAAGCGTCGTCGGTCTCTCCACACGACGTGGCCACATCCTCACAAAAGGCCAGAAGAATGGCCGGAAGAAGGAGCGCCTGGGATGCCTGTCGAAGCCCTGGGGCTTAGTGTTCTCTCCCCATCCCACCGAGTAACAAATCGCGTCCTCTGGGGGCCCCGAATCCTCCTCCCGTGGAATGCACGCTACTCCCGCTGTGTCGTTACCTCAAAAACATAGTCAGCCACTCAGTCAACTCTGAATAGCCATGTGTGTACAACTCTACAAGACTTTCTTGCATTCAAACGAGTTTCAATAAAAGAACGCTAGACAAGTGCTCTTCTAGGAGATCGCCAATGCAAAATCGATGTTTCACGCTCTCTTTCGTTTGCCAATCGGTGAGACATTTCGCACACTAATTATTCCACTGCATTCTTACGACTCTCACAAACCAGGTAGAGCAAACAAACTGGAAGTGGGACTACTAGAGTCTTTAGGTTTATAAATTTTCTTTCATGTGGACTGGCTAGATGAGGGTGCTCTTGTGGCAGTGGACAGTCAATGTGTCATTGTCGGCAGTTCGTCACGGCACGAAATTGGATAAGGCCTATTATCTCGACGCAGCTGATGGAATATAGTCGTAATGAGGAATCATTGGCCTTACTAAGATCAGCAGGGGTCTCCAGCCGGAGCAGGGCAATGTCGTAGGGACTGTTGACGCGTTCGGCGACCCAGTAGGGGTGAATGATGACCTGGTCCACCACATGATCGCTCTCCTGTTCACTTTGTTTATTCGTGCCGTCGAGGCGCGTGTCGCCAACGCGCACCAACATAGAAATCGGCGCCATCTCTGGTGTGTCTATGTCGGTCGGGAGGCCGAAGGGAATGGATCGAGAGCGCAAAATCATCTTCACGCAATGCGCGGCCGTCAAAACCCACTTGGGCGCAATTAGTGTCCCTCCGCACATTATGTTCTCCGATTTCAGGCGAGTCAGACCCTCTGAGGCATTGTAATTGGCAGCTTTGTAAATGCCAACCTGTGGGAAGTTAGGGTCAGTGTTACCGTAGCTAAATCGATTCAAGAGTTGCAATCAGAAAAGTGCAGAAGTGTTTGCAGGCACGCACTTGATTGATCCATTAATGAGTTTGGGTTAATCGCCTTAAGTTTATGAAACATCACTTACACTACACTGGAAAAGTTAATGCTGGAATATGGATTTGCTTGACCAGAAATACGGACATCACACTGCTTACTTGCCACGGCCAACTCTTTGGCTTGGAGGGTCTTCCACCCAGGATCTTGAGTCTGTACGGGGGTTCCTCTTCATCGTAGTCATCGTATTGAGGGCGTTTCCTAACGTTTTTGTCCTCATTGCCGCGCACACCACAAATGCTCCGCATTCTCTCTATTTCCTGGGAGGGTCGGGCTGAAATAAAGATGTTATCGTGCCACACCCAACTCAACCAGTGACATTTACTTAGACTCGGTAGAGCTGAGAGGTAGGCAAGGAAACTTTCGTGGTAGATCGTGGACGGATCGAAAATCCCGTGTGCCCGCCAATTCCTATCCACACCCTTCTTACCTGAGCAAGTAGTCACACCAACAGGCACAACGAAGTATAAAATTTTGTTAATACTTAATGGAATATCGAGACGGAAGACTTTTTCTCCATTCAGCTATTCTTTGTGTTTTCTTAGCACAGGCAGGTAGGTTCTTTATTTTAGTAACGGTGCTACTGCCGAAGCTACCTGATGAAAATCATGATGCTTTTGATACCTCCCCATTATTGCTGTTTATTGTACAAAAAATCATTTTTGAAGTATTTGACCTTGGACTTATTAAGTCAGCAGTAATATTCAACTGGTGAATAAAGGTTCACAGTTGCGTAAACGTGGACAAAGCCGGAGCATGCATCAAATCCTGGAGCATCACACACTTTGGACACTGTTTTGTCTACCGACAAGCCGTCGGGAATGCAGGCATCACGAACCTACCATTGGAGATGCAGTTTGACTTGTCAGAACAAGGGCGCTCTTCGGCGATGAACTTGAAGGGACACACACGAGCCGAGGTCATCTGGTTGACTGGCTGGAGGTAGGAGTCGTCGGAGCAGCGGCGGAAGCGGTGCTCGAGGCAGGTGTGCGGCGAACAGGCGCTCCACTTCGACCAATCGTCGTACTGCGAGTCCCGGTAGACGAAGAGACTGCGATTGAACAGCAACGACGCGCCTTTCGAGTCGTAGAAGAACAGGCCCCCGGCGCTTTGCCTCTGTGCTACTATCTGTAAGCAAACAAAACACATGTGCCCACCTCACTTCAATTGCATGAACGTGAAAAGCCAGATCTCAGTAACTCTAAGTGGCTGTACAGACTGGCACTTATTCAAAATTTTTCGCGCCACGTCGAGAAGCGATCTTTTAACATGGTTTTTCGCATGATTTGTGTACATTAAAAGTGTTGTGTTATTGATATCGTCAAATCTCCAATGAACAATGCTTTAAAGCATATTTGCCTACCCATGCACACATAATAAATTAACGAATAAAGGAAAAAAATTGTTCTCAAACCTTCCGATTTTTCAGCGAATACATCAGTGATGACGCATTAGATGATATTAATCATATTTTTTTCATAAATTAGCCATAGGCGACATAATGTACACCCGTGTACTTGACTTGCATAAAAGATCAAAGTATGTAGCATTTTCGATTTGATCTGACGAAGCTATGCAAATTAATGATATTGTCAATTATTTAATTAAATGGTATACATAAAAATCATGAGTTGAATAACTTTACTTGAGACAAACCAACAATTTTCGTGCGAGTAATTTAATCCGGAACGCCTCTCAACTCTAAGTGATCAGATCGAAAGTTGTCTGCACCAACAATTACACGTGGAGGACTCTAGGTCGTTCTACACACAAGTTCGTTCTCCGAACTACTAAACATGTTAATCTACAGTTTTGTGCTGTGGACCAAAATTACGAAAAAGAGGTTCTCTGTGGCGGTGAAACTGCCTCTTGCACATTCCGACCGCTGATGGCAGTCTGACAGAGACTTCGCGTACTTCGCAAGTTAATTGCCTCACCGCTTTTTATAGCATAAGTGGAGTTTTAGACCAGAAAGTATAGAAATGTCCTGGGGGTAGGCAAAAGTGCGTGAGACGTACCAGCTCATCCGGGTCCAGATTGAGCTCAAGCCCGAAGGAGGCTCCATAGAAGCCAACAAAGGCGAGTAAGAGCAGAACCCGCACCATGCTAATGAACCCCACATCGACGCTACTGGGAGCTTCAATTTATAGGCCGCGTTGGACTAGAACCCATAAACAAAGCAGCGGA
This sequence comes from Mesocestoides corti, assembly GCA_900604375.1. Taxonomy (NCBI): domain Eukaryota; kingdom Metazoa; phylum Platyhelminthes; class Cestoda; order Cyclophyllidea; family Mesocestoididae; genus Mesocestoides; species Mesocestoides corti. The sequence goes on from UXSR01005489.1 coordinate 63,809, forward strand.
TTTGTTTATAACTCTTTATACTTGCTCCGACACTATTTACCGCCCATTATTCTGGTAAATTAAACAGACTACGCCAGGCCGTTAGGGGCGGTGCATAAGACTGCGGCGTTTGTTCACGACTTGACCAGCTAAAAGGGCAAAAAAGCGTGACTATCGTGGGAGGGTCAGTGCTGACGCGAATCGCATTGATGACACATTTGAATCACAGCCTTGCAAACAAGCATCTTGGTGAAAATTTGGCCGAATTCCTTGTATACTGAAATGGGCGAAATTCATACAAGGCGGAATCGTCGTTCCTCCTGTTGAGCTTTATCAATCTTGACGAAAGGCACTGCTGCACTACCCTTGAGCCAGGTCAAATTCTTAAAATGGGACTTTCCGTGAGACGATTGCATACCTCATCAAGACAAAGGTATGCATTTGGGGACCCAGGAACCGACCCAGCAAACTTGTGGTTAGGCGCGAGTGATTAGGTATTATGTTGTGGGTCGATGTTTTTACATTCTGGCTTCCACTAGAAATAAAGAAACGAACGTTTGGTCACTGGAAAGAGCAAATGACATGTGCGAGGACCTAAAATTTCAACGACCTGGGATTTCGATTGCCCTCGTGAAAGCCTGCTTCTGTAATGTCGCCCGAAGAGATCATTGATGTCTTCCAAGATCATCTTGCTATTATTCTACCTTAACGTAAACAAGTTTCGTGGGGTAGTTTCACTGTGTGGTCGACTTTCGGCTTTAACAGAGGCCTCCCAAAGGCGTCAAGACACACAGAAAGGCTTAAAAGTTACTCCAAACTGGACAACACGCTCCCTTTCCCAATAAACGACCAATCAAATAACAGCCGCCATATTTGAACTTGCAAATACAGCCACACGATTACCGGGTGAACTACGACCACAAAGCGAAACTGGGCGACGGCCTAGTGAGCCGGCGGGGCAAAATCATTTCATCTCCGAAGAGTGCAGCAGAAGACCACAGACGAGAGGGTGGCTTCCGGTACCCACAAGCACGGCGGAACAAACTTGAAGATCTCTTCAGAACTCAATCTTCGGACCCCGGATTGAAAACCGTCCGCGGTGGGTACGGAATCGGGTTAAAAGTCTAATGACCAATTTATAACAAGAAAATCAAGGCGTGGAACACGTTGCATCAGTCGGAGATAACGTTTCATTACGACAGCCCCATGTCAATAGGACATAACAGTAAGAGAGCTAGAGAAGTGCAATTTACCGGTTGTAGCAGTAGAAAATAATCTGACAAAGCATAGTGTAAGATGTACAGTAGGGTTTGCTGCAATGTACAACGGGAGGGGAGAGAGGGAGGGAGTATGTACAGGCGAAATGCGATTCACTCGATGACCAGGTACTTCTGCATGATGTACCGCGCCATTTCCGGGTTCTTGTTGTGGCGGTATAGCAACTGCAAATTGTACGCCGCCTCCATTCTAAGGTCCATTAGCTAAAATGACAAAAGACCTCCGTCGGTAATCCTGTGGATCGACTCTAGCATGCCAAATCTGGCAAATATATCGCGAATGCACGAGAAGTAACTTGCTGGGCAGGTAGTGACACTGACAAAAACAGCTGTTTAAGTTCAACAACTGCCTTCACACACACGCGCGCGCGGTAGCGAGCGACCGCGTGAAGCCAGGTTGCGTGAAAAATCACGTGAACACGGCGGCCCCATGAGGTCACGTCGGTCGGAGGGCTTCGCCAAATAGGCGGCTGCGATGGCATAACGGGCACAGCACCAAGTGACTTCGAATTAGAGGACAGAACTTCACTGCAAGCTGGTTCTGCAGCAACAGGTACGAGGCGAACACAAATCGGCTAGGCAACGCACGTTATAGCAAGAAAGATCACAAAAACACATACGACCTTTAAGCTATTGAATATCTACGCTGGAGATTTTTCTTGTAAACATATTCGACGCTCTGGTTGGCCTAACGAAGTCGGCGATGATCAAATCAAAGCCAACTCAAGACCTCTTAATGTTTTGAGCTAGTTAACGGGTTCCGGGTGCTGATTGGAAGAAATTTTTTCAACCAATCAGCACTCGCGTTCGGCAACTCAATGTTAACGAACTCGGCCCGTATTAAAGTGATTCAGCATTGGCGGTGAAAAGTGGATCGTCTACAGCTAAATCAACCGACAACAATCATGGTTCAAGTGTAAAGAACCATCACAAACCACACACATACAGTGAATTTGCATCTGTGAAAGATAATGATGTTAATTCGGGCTCAAAATTCACGCAACCAAATGATCACTTCAGTTGTCTGTTATCAGTAAATAGTGAAACTAGATCAGAAAGTACTTAAAGAAAAACGAATGAATCGAGTTCCACCAGAACAATAAAATGCCTCACACACACACACATAATTGGTAACTCGTGAAAGATTACTGAGGTTTGGTTGGCACCCTTCACTTAGCTCCGACTCCACACCACCAGACTGCTGTCATTTTCGAAGTTTGAGAAACACCTTGCGTTGGAAAACTCATTGACGATGATGATGACGGTTACAGCAACGATAGTGCTTTTGCCGTTAAGGAATGCAAATTCAATGTGCACGAGACCGCGAAACTTCCAGAAAAATGGTACATCGGGCAACTCATTTGAAAGCGATTAAAATCAACCCATTTGAAAAAGAAACAAGGAATCGGGGAATCGGTGCAAGACCTCAGAAACCATTCTTCGAGCTATTGGCGAAGAATTGGACGATCCTCAACCACCACAAGATGCGTCGCATCGACGCATAAAACCCCAGGTATCGACTACGAAGGTGTGCAAGCTAAAGCATTTCAACAGTTTACTACTTCGGTTGCTCATTAATTAATTATAGAGCGCCACCAAAATGTATGTCCTTTCATGAAAAGCCCTATGGCGTTGTGCATAGGTGGATGAATTTGCAAGCGGTTTTCACACGACTGGCGTGCCACCGTCGCAGTGCGCAGTGCATAAGCGTGCTCCTATTCATGCATAAAAACTAGCTCGATAGTTTTGTAAGACGACGTCGAAATCGGGAACACCAGAGGTCCCCTTCCCCAGATCCCACCGTGGTGTAAAAGTTACTCAGGTTAACGAGGCTACTTCGAACAAGCAAGTTAAAACTCGCAACCTGTTCAACTGCCATTCGAAAAGGTATTTACACCTGGGAAAACTGCTGTGCTGTCACAAATCAGAATGCATTTGGCTTTATGTCAATTTCAACTAGATTTCTCTGTGATGTGATGGGATCTAATTCTAGTAATCAACCGCGCGACAGGGCTAATGCTGCGAATCTTCATCTTTCCGGCGATTCAACACGTATAAGCTGTCCATTGCAACACGCCACTGAGCTTCTGGCTGCGCAACAGTAAAAGCCTTCTGGGAGGAGGAGGAGGAGGATGACGGGCCTAGAGACAAGGGGGTTGCTTAATTGCACTCGGAGCCTTTGTCTGTTGACCGTCATGCAAAGCTCTCCGAAGCAGAAATGCTGATATACTTTAGGGCAGTAAAGTGTGTTCGGTGTGTGGTTGCGATGAGGACGGTGAGAAACCGCTTTGCATGGAGCCAGACGTCGATGAAGAGGCCTCAAAACCCCAATTTCGCATAACAAGCAACTGCCTATACACCAAAAGGCACACTGAGAATGCCCTTCTAAGGAGTAGGGATCATGAAAACAGGAAAAAAACCATAGCAAAAAATGGTCGTAAATCCGATGAGCGACTAAAAACCATTTCGTTTTACCGACATTGAAACACTTAGTAGACAAACCAGCGATTTTAAAATTTGTACCGCCAAAGTAAATTTAGATTTGTGAAACAAAAATATAAGAAAAATGACGAGGTATCTGGGGAGCAACGTAAAGGAATTAAAACATTACTGGATGCACTAAAACCATTTACGCTGGAAAGATATTAGGCCGAAAAAAGCGTTTTGCATAAATCAGTCGGGCCACAAATCTCCAGTGGCCTGAAATTCGGTCATTTTGAGTTAACCACCGTGTCTCGACATGTCTGCGAGCACAAGACTACCATCGACCTAGCAGTTTATGATGCAACCGAAACTAGTCGTGGTGGATCCACATCAACAGAAAACCCAAGTTCACAAATTCGACGGCTTAAAAATGCGCACTTGGTTGTAAACACTGCCAGGAAGGCGCGTGCGTCATCCACGATGTTTGGATCACAGAGGAAACACACGTCGATTGCACGCGAAGGCCCTGTTACCCCGACATGGAGCGACATTTCACACAACTCGTGGGACGGGAAAGTGAAAAAAAAACGTGGCGGCAGAAGTCTACGCGTGAACGCGATAAACGACACTTGACTGCGCAATGCGTAGGTGGGGTGACGCTAGAATATACGTGGCTAGACTCGTATCCGCAAACGCTACCAAACAAGATGCGTTAAGGTAGTCCGAGTCCAATTACGGTCGCCTTAGTCAAAACGTCGTCCAATGATAACAGGCACAAAGAGTAATGAGAGGCAGGCGCACAGACGAGACAACAAGGAGGCATGCGATGGGCAGGTGCGATGCACGAAATCGCAGTCTGCGCGCACCGCACACCTCGTCGAGCAACCCCCACCCACTAGCGGTTCCCCCCCTCTCGGTCCCGGGTAAAATGCAGATGGCACGAATGGTGGCACAGACCACGACCTCGAAGTCGATGGTGCTTGACGCTGGAATTCCACGAGAGTGTGGTGCTAATAACAGATGTTGCTAGTGAGTGCTGTATGGGGTTACATCACAGACTAGGATGGTGGTGGTGGTGGTGGTGGTGGTGGTGGTGGTGGTGGTGGTGGTGGTGGTGGTGGTG
>UXSR01005490.1:0-48536 GCA_900604375.1 Mesocestoides corti
TCTAGGACGATGCAGATCACGTGATTTCGACGAAAGCAGTCCTATCACCCAAAAGCATCTCATTTGAGTTACGCATAGTAGAGGAGTAAATGACTAGAGGTGTGAAAATTACATCCACACGAGATGTCGTACACTCGAGATCGGTGTTTACTTTTACTAAGCCCAGCTGAGCGTAGTGCAATGAAATCACAGTTGATGACTGTAAGGATTTAGTCGTCTCCCAGGTCAAACCTTGGACTGTAGTTATCGCAGTACCGCAGTGTGCTCACACCATCGTATTGAGTAATACACACCGGTTGATTTCGCACGCCTCCAATCTATTTTCAGAAATTGATCGAATCGATTGTCTGATCTCGAAATCCCAAGGGAGATTCGTGAATCCCGCCCACTCGAGGTATGATTTTACGCCTAAGCACATAAAACCTAAAATGACCATATCTAGGTGTTGTTGCCCATTTCCGTTTATTTATGTGATGCAACTGTGTGCGGTCTAATATGTGCAGGTTTTGCCTTGTTTTGCTCAAGAAATATACGAGGGACCGGCTTTGCAGACTACGCCGATTTCATGCGGTCCGCTTTACATGGCACGATTCACACCTGAGAATGTCTACTGTACCTACTATGACCAATGGGGACCGCAGAATTCAGGACCTCCAAACAAGGCTGATTTGCTGATGCTTTTGTGAATAGAGGGCCTGTGTTGGCCTGATGGCTGCAGTTTGTCAATCGACAGGCTACATCGTAGCCCCAGATTCATCTGCACCAGAAAGGTTTTCTGTGTGGAAATTCAACTCAGTTTTGGGAAGACCATAACGAAGTTTTACTCGAGGGGTTTCGATATTTGCGTAATTTTAGGCACCATTTTAATGAAACGAATGGTGATGTCATAATGACGCATAACAAGGGCGATACACGACAAAATAAAGTGGTTCTCATCTGATGCGACGTCATCCTTTTTCTGTGAATGAGTCGGATCCGTTTTACCAGGCCTCTATCTAGATTTATGCATTTGGGCGCGATTGTTTTAAATGCATTCCGAATGACAAATATAACAAGAGATTTTGTTTACAAGGACGTGGATGTTCCTTTCCAGGTAATTAGAACCTCCGCGGCATGCCTTGATGAGACACCGACCTAGCAATAACATCAAGCTGCGGGCAGTTGCTACCCGAACACCATAAAATGTCAAGGATTAGGCGGGTTATAAAATTACCCAAGCTATGTACGTTGTTTAACATTTGGAAATTAGGGGTGACGGGTACTTGAGCGACGTGAGGAGGGGTTATGTCCACTTTAATGCCTACAGGCTGACAGCACATTCCACTAATGAGGCAACAAGTGGCATAATGGCACGCGCCCATGACGGTTGAACTAATTATTCAGAAAATTTGATTAACGAACAGGACGTGTTGATATACGCTGCTTTGTACCTCCTGATGAGACCAATTAGTTCCATTTCTTGTACTTTAAAAGGATATCCTAGTTATATGACCATAGTTTTCAAAAATTACAGTGTACGAGAGCATGCATCAAACGCCATTTGGGGTTCAGTGCTAATAGGTTAAAAAAGTTATTATTTGAAGAGTGCTTGATTCTGCAGATCAACCACAGTAAAAAACAATGGCAGATATTTACAAACAAGCACGCACACACACACGTATATGCATGTGTTCAGTGCAGGTGGATTGGTGGATATATGTAGTAAAATAAAGCAACACGAGAAAAGTACCTGGATAAGTTCACTTACACGGCATCGTGCTAGATACAAACATGGGGTCTTGGTAATTACTAAAATAGACTTTGGAAGGACGGCAAACCGCAAAAGTAAACAGGGGACGCAAATAACAGACGTGGAGCGCAAATGCAGGACGAACGATGCCATGCGTGGTAAAATAAACCGACAAAAGTGGCAATCACATCTGGTCAATCTGTTTGGAGGCGTGCCGCCACGTATAACAGTGGTGGTTCTCTCTGGAGCTCTGCCTGTGGCTGTGATTGTGAAAAAATAAGCAGCATCTGTGAACTGGGGCTGGCGCTCTGTTATCCAGTGGCCGGTGCGGGCCGCCGATATGACGAAGAGGGGGGGTCGGCAGTGGCGGCAGCGTTGTGGGGCTTCCAGCGCGCGGCCGCCATGGTGGAGGCACGGCGACGTGTGAAGTTGACCTCGCTCTGTGCCGTGAGGGTCAACTTGATGGCGGAGGACTTGAGGCAGCCCGGTGCAGTGAGGAGTTTGGCGATACGACTCATTTTTGCAGAAAAAAGACGCAGATAAACCCCAGGGGGTCTGACATCATCTGCTGCCACAGACTCTGCCTGGTGAGAGGGAGGCGGGGTAGGAAAGTTCGGGTTAAGTAAGGCCGATTTACTCGCCAGTCCTGTAGGGGAGGTGACTAGAAAAAAGACAAAAAGCATCCTTTAAAGTGGAAGACCAATGCCTACTGGTTATTGTAGGAGGGCGCTGGGAACATGGGCGACGTTTTCGACCTCATGACTATCCACGGAAATTATGCGTACTGTTTGAAATATACTGCAACAATTTAGACGATATTTTGTAGAACCGCAGGTTTTTTATTTTTTGACAGCATAAGGTCAGCATCTTAGTAAAAAAAACTGCATGTGGTCAACCTCGAACCATTTTACTGAACATAGGTTCAGCATAACAGGAAACCTGCTGGGCAAATACCTCGGAAAATCTGTTTCGCATTAACATAAAAGTATTGGAAATTTCTTTTTAAAGAGATTGTGAGGAAAGTACTGTGCGCGTGGTTGTTTTGTGTCAAAACGCCTGGGACCATGACCTACTGTTACTCGAATAACGTGTGCTAAGCACATGGCTACCGATTCTACATTATGACCGAACGAGAACAAAAATAAGAGTTAGTATCATCTACTTGGGCCGGATATAGACATTAAAAATTCTCAATACTTTACACTGAACAGTTTTTCAAACTAGGAAAGACTATTTTATTCACCCACACCACTAAATATGCAACACATCTACAGTTGATAGGCAGTAAAGTGGAGTAGTGCAGTTAACCTTCTTTCGCAAGTGACTCAGGGGTTCGCAGTGGACTGGTTTTGAGTCGGTCGACGTGGTCGCGCGCGGTTTCCTCCGCGGCGGCGTGCAGCGCGCCCACCGGACTTGCGGGCAGGGGAAAGGTGGGAGGTGTGGGCGGGATGGAGGAGAGGGAGGGGCACGCCGAGGACTCTGGCGAGAAGGAACGCCTAGGACCCACTGTGGAATCGGTAGCCGCGTCAACGTCTAACCCGACTTCATGGTTCTGTTTCTTCTGGTCCTCGGTGAGCGAGACCGTTGATGCTGGATGGAGCTTGTCCTGATCGCCCTAGAGAAAGGTACGCAATACATACAAAGTGTACTGAAGTTCGTGCAACTTCGTCTAGGTGGGGCATGAGGAACAAGTACGCGCAGATTATGGGATGCGCTTGAAGAAACTTCAAATTGTCAAGATGTCGTCTTGCTAACGAACGCCCCTAAACTTTTTGCAGATTTCTAAGTTATTAACATCTATCTGGATAACCACGAATTGAACAAAACAACCCATGCATATAATCACTAACAAAGGGAAATAAAGTCACCGAAATTGTTACGAGTCCACTGACGCCAGCTTATGGTTATAATGTAACCCCAGTAGGTAAAGAATTACTAGAATGCATTAACGATTTGGTTTATTTGCACTGAGATAACCAAGTAATCTCCTCGCTATATTGCATGGATTGCTGGGAAAATTCGCTGATTAAATCACTTAAAAGGTTATCAAATATTTGTTATCAAAAAAGGCGCGATGACAGCATTGATTCTACAGTGTGTGCTGACAAAGCCTCATCAGTGTCAAACACATCAGATAACACAAGAACACAAAACTCAAATAGGAACACGACTATTTACCCCTGGACAATCTTGAAAGTGGCATGAAAGTGAATCACGACTCCAACTGTGACAGGGCAGTTAGGATCAAAATTAAAAGGTTCGTTATTTCGGCATTAGAAGCAAAACATTCGAATATGATTTATCCCCACACCTCGGCCAAGACAAAGGGATGAGCTCAGTGCGTATTGGCCGAGTTCATAGCAGATGAAATACTTATTTTTACGTTCGTTTGTTCAAAGAATCTGTCATATGTCAAGCGTGACGTCTTTTCAAAGATCAGCACGGGTTTGAAGAACTGAAACACCTAACGCGGAAAGACGACAAGGCGGTTCAGCAACAGCGACATTTCAGACGAGACCAATCAACTGGATACAAAGTCTTCCAGGTTTTTTCATTAATTCATTGGCATATGTCCACCAAACATGGAAGCAAATTTAAGCAACTACCTAACCAAGAATTAAAACACCAAATGCACACTTTAAAAAACCGTTATTTCAAACTGCAGTAAAACCCGGTCCAGTGACCACAAAATGCCTTCTGTCATTACAAATATCTTCACTTTTGTGCAGACTTTTCGTGTTTTGAGTTCCGTTTATGAGTTCCGAGTGCCGGTGTACTCAACGACCCCCACCACGGGAGGACACCAAAGAAAGTCACCGTCTTCACGCATAAGATTAGGTTCGCAACGCACACAACGCCGACACCAAGGTCGTCTTGACAAAGTACGGCCAACACAACACTCCCCGTCGCGTCGACCTCCACAACTCTGGGTGCATGGCCTGAATGCGGGAGACGCCACAAAAGGTCCCGCGCAAGTCCGTCGGTGCTCGGTGCAGCGAGGTGGGACATTTCGTGCAGCACTGCTCATCACGCCATCCATTACAACCTTAATTGCAATTCCTGTGTCCTCAACCTAAGCCCATTCCTAACCCCCTTGATGAATGAGAATCTTCCACACCCTGCTCAAGAGGAGCAGACACTAATTCTGGTGATGTTATGGTGAAATTCGACACAGGGCCATCAGAAACATCAGATGGCAGTGCCTGGGTCCTGCTGATGCACCGTGACTCAAGCACTTGACTATATTCTAGGCACCAATTCGAATGGGACGGCTTGCTTCTGCAGCGACAACCGCAAAGGACCAGAACGCAGTTGCCATGGCCCAAATGTGGCTCTGATCATCCCTTGCAGCCTTCATCTGCATCAATTTACGTGCTGCAAGTCAATGATAATGGAGGCATTGTAGCTCATTTGTTTTGAAAAATTTCATAGCGTAATGGAAATTTTCCTCCATTCAAGCAAATGATCACTGATTTACTTTATTGGAGAATTACCTACTACCAGGAAATCAAACAGAAAGACGGAAGGTTTTTTGTATACGTAATCGATGCTAGCCTTAAATATATAATTGTTAAAACTAACTACTGTTAACCTGACCTCCGCAGGTTCCTTTTCAATTAGAAAGGCATCTAACTCTTCTGGGGATACGAACGGAGACGCCGAGAGATCCCCCATAAGAAAAGCCGGATTCAGTAAACGGAACTGGGAAGCACGGGCAAGCCGCGAGATGAGCTCGTCTTTTGAGAAAGAGGCGTCGACCGAAAAGACGTAGCTATCGAGGAAGTCATCCTTCAGGATCTCCTCATCGGAGTGGAGGACGGGCTTGGTGGGGCACGACGGTGGAGGGGGCGCGCCTGGTGGCTGCTGGGCTGCTATCAGTGATCCTTGCTTTGAATCATCTAACAAACAAGCACAAGCATTTTTAGAGGCACCAGGTGGGAGCTATGGCGGATATTCTGGCCGTCTTTCAACATCCTCAGCAAGAACCAATTGACACGAAAACTTGAGTGATGGGTTGGTAGGAAAGCAGTTTTGGTTATCTCAAATAGATTGCGTTGGTGGTCGTGAAGGACTTGCATCAGTGTTTTTTGACATTCGCTGCCACTTTTTGCCAATCTAATAGGCCAATCGCATGTAATTAGGTTGGTTTAGGGTCGATTTATATATAAGGTTCACAATTCAACACTTTTGACAGTTACTTTTTTGAATTTCCACAACAGCAAGAACAATGCCATGACTTGCAACTGAACGTGTGGTTTGTATAGTTTTGATCGCTTAACAGCGCCTAAAATTGCGTCCCAGAGGTTTTCTATTCAAATTGGACTAATATCGCTTTGGCTGCACTAGTGAAGCTGACAGTAACTAAATTAGGACCACACTTGAATTGGATGGTCATATAACTGTGCGTGATTGCTGAGGGTGAATTTGCCAAAGACAACAACTGGGATTCACTCTCGACACCGTGGACTCGGAAAGAAGCTCGACATTTAGGTTCCGCATGAATTGCAAATCGAAAATCCAAGACAGAACCCAATCATTAAAAAATTTTCTTACTGAGTAAAAAAGTGCTTAGGAGTTTGCTTTTCAGAAATGAAAACACCAGAACCTAACCTGGAGGATCTAGGATAGTACGAGAATGCGATAGAGTTTGGCACAACTCCCGGCCCCCAGAAGGCACAGGAGTAAACATTGAGGGAGCCGATGAACTGGTGGTGGAAGGGCTTTGGAAGGACATTGATGCAGACGCTGGCGGTAAAATGACCCTAAGAGCCCGCTTATCGTGGAGCTGTTCCTCCTCCTCCACGGCAACAGGCAGCGGAGAGGGCGCTGTGCCTCTGATGGCACTAGAACGCGTGACAACTGCTCCAACGGGATGATGGTGGCGGTGGTGGTTATCGAGGAGACTGGGGGTTGTGGGTGCAGCAGTCGCTGGCGTGTCCTCGTCCTCCTTGCCACGTGTTGCTTCTACGTGCAGTTGACTGCGTGCAGCCGCCGAGAAACGTGTCAACGACGCCATCAACTTGTCCACCCAGCCGACGTGAAGAACCGGCACGACTGAATCCTCTTCCCAGAGGCACAGGTGATCATAGAAGGCCAGTAGGTAGGCCAGGCACAGCGGACTATCTGCAAATAAATGCATTCAACTAGAATGCAGTTGCAGTTAGTTTCTTTGTAATACGCTATGCCACTTGGAGGGTCCCAGTCTTTTAGTGAAGCCTGATGGACAAATATACGGGCAATTTAGATTCTAAATTGGTGCAGCTCATATAATTAGCTACATATGCTTAATAAATACAGAAGTTTGCTCTGTAAAATCTACAGCAACAACAGTTTCGTACATTAGTGGACTTGATTTATTTAAATAATTGAAAATTACAGCCAATGAATGTCAAAAAAGAAAATAACGAGGCATTAGACAAATAATGAAAACAGGAATGAGTATTTGAGGAATAATTTCCGCCAAATGGACTATCAAAAGCCTACTATTTTACGTGACTAGTACTTTGTAAAAGGCGAATGTCATCATTTGAATTAGAGAACTTGAAAAACAGTTTTCACCAATGAGCACCTGAAAGTAGTGTCGAATTATTTGATTCCGCTAAAGCCCACAGCATTTTGTATTTCACAATATTAATAACGAAAGAGCATCCCATTCCACCGGATGAAAAACCCACATGAAGACCCTCCTCGAAGCCAACTATCCTGACAATCTTACACTTTCTTCAATCATTTTTAAATGAGCCCACAACATACGTGCGTAAAAAAACATGCGGAGCAGAAAACACGATGCGTGGAATTGGCACGTGACCAAGAGTTTCGATTGATCACACCCTTGGGGTATACCGACAAATGAAAAAAAATTATTAACATGGGAACAAAATGATTTTATTCAGTCGCACGAATAAATTACGTCAGAGAATACGTATTAAATGAGCTGATAGTTAATTTGAGGGCAATGGATAAATAACGTCTTACATCAAGCTTAGACAAAATGGTTTGCCAGTTTTGAGGGAATCAATATGAGTAAAAAAGAAGAAAGGGACTCACAATAGCCCCACATGTTTTGCGTCAATTTACTCAACAATGATTTCATCAAATTGGGTCTTAGAAAACCCCAAAAGCATACCAAGAAGGTTCGTGGGCTGAACACCGTCGACAGAAATCTCGTTTACAGATGAGCTGATGTTAGCGGTAGTCCGATTCTCGACGGAGAACGACTTGAACATGTCTGGTATTACTCGTGTTGCTATATCAAGGAACTCGCGATATATTTCGGCGTCTTCAGAACTGTGGTTGTATCTAAAAGTGGAGCAAAAGCTGCCTAAAGCACACGTCATTTCAAGTAAAAAAGAACATGCACTTTTTTTTGTTATTGGTCGGCCTAAAGACCCTGAATCATGACTTTACAGACTAACTGCTACCAAAAAGGAAAAGTAACAGCAGCCCTCTAGGGATTGACCAGAAATCCACCTCCGATGCTACCTGCCACCAAGACAACAGGTTGCAATCAAATTAATTAGTAAGTTTCCGCAAAGATAACAGGTATCGCATGACGTCATAAGTCGTAATTAGAGGTTTTAGACGTTAGTTGCAATGACATAATTAGGGAGGCTTAAAAGTGTAAGTTATTGATTCCTATGTATGATGTAAAATTGGAAGATTAAAACGGTAACACCTGATAAATCCTGTAACCTAAAAGTTCCTGCAACGTTTCATAAAAAAGATAACTTACTGGCCAATTACGCGTCCAGCTTCAGCCCAATACCTCAAGGCACCTATCAAATCACCACGGCGATAGAGGTAGTTAGCCAGGTATATGTAGGGATAGACGTGCTGGTTTTGGAAGTAAACACGATCGATTTCCACTGCTCTCCGTAAGAGGCTAAGCGGAACATCAGGAGGTATAGAGGCGGGAGTATCTGTGGCTATCCCACCACACACTTCAACTATTTCAGGCATTGGGTACATAGAAGAAGGCAACAACAGGTCACCGGGTAAATCCTCAAGCCGAACACCAGAAGGATAACCTTCTTCAATGTCTGCTAAGTTGGTTAGCCCCAAGGGATACTGATTAAGCAGACCAGCCCGATAGACAATCCACAATAGGTTTTGCTTTAGCTGGACTAACTAAAGGGAGGAAGTACTTGTCACGTAATGACTTAGCCACGATTCACCGAGTGGAAAGAATAAACAACACTCACCTGAGGAGAAATAGTTTCCACACAGTATCCGGGGTAGCACCGCGGGCTTGGACTATCTGCAGAGGCCACAGAGTTAGTCCTCAATCGAGACCTCTTGGGCACCTGTTCCTGTGGCCGCACGGATTTCGAGAGACCACAGGGCTGGATTGCAGTCACTGCTGCAGCTACGGAAAGCACAAGAGGGTTGCAAACCACGGGATAGCCATTAAGGTAGAGCCATGAGTTCAGTAAATGATCTAGTCGAACGGGCGGAGGATATACGAAGGAAGTGGAATTGGCATCAAGGGGGGCTTTTTGTGGAGAAATTGCCTCCCCCGGCTCAAGTGCTGGCATTACGGAAACATCTGCCGTCTCTCGTCTGTCGGGTGGCCCGAATTCAACCCACGCATGATCCTCCGACAGGGCTAAATGGACATCTGTGTAGCCGAGAAGCTGACATGCAGCTACGGTGGTGTAGGCGAGACCAAAACTATCCAGTTGACCATCTACAATAACGATAAGAATACCGAATTACATTAGAATAATTTGCATAAAGACAGTCGACAGTGGAGGAAAATGACTTGAAAATTGTCATAAAAAGTAACCTGACAGGACAGCAGAACATATTGCAGATCCAAAACAATCAGATAAGATGGCTTTGCACCGGTGACCTATAACCAGTAGACTGCGAGGATCACTATTTTAAAATAGTAATGTAGACCTGTGTGCGAGACATCTTTGAGATAATATACCTGATAACTTTATCCCAATAACGTACATACTTAAAAGAAACATAGATGAATGGCGTAAAAATGTGGCATGGTGATGTGGCCCGCAAATTGATCCCTACATTATTCTGGTGGCGAACACAACACTTTCAACCTGCCTTCATGTGGCTCGCGCACGTAGCCACCTGACGAGCACTAGTGAGTTCCGTATTCACATCCGGTAAAGCTGAAAATTATGCTAATCGACACGACGGGATGGGAAAATCGGATTCTAGTGGCAGCGGTTGCAAAATTAACACTATGCAAAAAATGTCTAACCTTTGCAAACGTCGTCCGTCTTAATGATAATTCCGATGTACTCAGATAACTAAGCATGCGGAAGCGGCTACTTTGCGTCACGCCAAACAAAAAACAAAAGAAACGAATTTCGGTTACCATAGTTGCGAAAGGGCTGCACACAGCTTGAGGCAAATAGAATTTAAAAAAAATGAGAAAATGGGTACTAACTTTTGAGGAGGGAGTAGATTGATTGGGCGTGTGCAAGATGTTCACGCTGGCGTCCTGAAGACATGTGTGCACAGAGGATATCGCAGACCAATTTAACCAACCTCCGATTTGAGGGCATGCTTTCGGGAATGACAGTTTCCTTTTTAGTACCCGCTTGATCATGATTTATCTTTGCTAACGATGCCAACTACATAAGCAAGACACTTGTAATAACAATGAAAAGTTACCTTTGGGTGATTAACAATCATTGAGTAAAATTTTTGATATAGAAGTTCTACCTCCTCGTAACGTAATACAGGAAACGAACACTTCGTTTCAATTGGTGTTAGCACCTCTGAGTCTGTAGAAAATATTGCATCTCCAACTGCAGGGGCAGGACTTTCACAGCATGAAACGCTAATTGACGCAACACTGGCATCGGATGGAATTTCGACAACTGAAGGCCCCAATGCAGAGGATTCCGTTCCGCCAATAGTTGGTGAGGAAGGCCGTAAGTTGGGCCGTTTGGAACTACGATTTGATTTCCCAGTTACGATCCGTTTTCGCGAATTAACGAGGTCAGACTTTGGTTTTTGTACTGATTCCACAGGACAAGACATGGTGGTGATATGCGTCTCGATATACCCAAGAATAATGGATATGAAAGCCAAATTAGGTTCCGAATTTACAGAAGTCCCAGTGGAGGAGCAATTTGAAGACGCATCGGAGATGTGGCTGCCTTGAAGCATTTCCTCGAAGAGATCAGTCACCGACTCCATGGAAACAAGTGGAAAGTATCGGCGCCATGCTCGCATGGATGAGTTAGCAGACGAACGTAGGGTCATTACATGTGATCTAAGTAAAATAAAGTACCACAAAAAAACCAGGGAAATGACGACAAATAATTTCGTCCCATTTGTGAAAAAACTGTGGGGCCCATAAAGTCCGGTATCGACATCTTGGAGACTGATTATGCACCAAATTAATTTAATAAAAGTTTCGATCGTTTTGAGTTGCCACGAGGTCAATTTGGGCAAAATAAATCGGATGGTTAATCTAATAAGATCGTCGTTTTGTAATTGGAGTCGTCGTCCACAAATTGTGGCAATAATATTACAGAATTAACACTATACGCATAATAATCAGTTAAAAGGCTAGTTGCTAGGTCTATTAAATGTGTTACAGCAATCATATTGAGGAAGAACAACTAGTTTTCTTGTTGGTGGTGTACCAGTTATTTTTACAAAGGTCCTACTTGGCAATGAAACAGCTAATAACATAGAAATGCAAATGATTATGTACGGTAATTATTTATAAGTTATTGACCAGTCATTTTGCAAACCACAATTGATAAAACTGTGGGCGACCAAAAAGATAACCTACCAGATCGAAAGCAGTGATCTCGACGGTATAGTAAATCGATTACATTTTATTTTGTCAATAACAAAGAAATGACATGAAGCAAATAAACTATGGACTGACCAAAAGAGTAGTAATCATGGATGAATGGCACATTTAATAATAACGGTATTTGTTCTTCTGATATTACTATACACAAAAGTACACAATATCTAAACCGGACATGTGATAAGGCGAAGGAAAAATAACAAAAGCAATAGATTTCGAATGAATCACGACTTATTACTATCTGTAATCAAGACATGATTTAAAACTATAACAATGATAAATCAAATTAAGGGTGACTAAAACCTCTTGTCCTGTTAAGCTTAATTTTAGATACTCTAATCACAGTTAAGGGAAATGAGAAGCAAATTATTACATGCGAGTAAATGCAGCAAGGCAATGGGAATTTACAAATGAAAAATTCTACACTACCTTTCAGTGTGTATGGAGAATACTGTGCTTATACAGAAGTATTTCTTGAAATATGCCAAAGAACACGCGCAAGGAACCAAACAGACTCGAGTGTGAGGAATTGATGAACACCACCATTATCGGATTCCAGAATCAACCAATAGTGGTAATGTATTGTTTTGTTGTAAAATTCAAATGTGTAGTAATTAATTAAGCACGTTGTTCTGAGACATTTATGAATAAATAAATGGGTTTGAACTCAATCGCGACATAGGGTCTCTACGAAAGCTGCCAGCAGATAACAAGAGAAGCACTTCAGAATGGATTAGGGAATGCAATTTATATAAATGTCGTAATGTATGTATACTGTAAGGAGAAGTGTTCAGAGTCGGTTTCGTATATGATATGTTAAGACTAAAAAATTTCACAATATAAATCTTAGCTTGGTGAGAATTTATGTGTACCTGAAGTTGTTAACTAGTGACTTTTAGAGAAAACCAAGGTAGCCCGTTTAAACATCACTGTAGCTCCACAATTTTCTTTGCAGGGCCTTGTTGATCAACAAGGCAATAACCTACCGCAGTTACCGTATTATTAAGTATTTAAGAAAAAATTAAGCAAGAAATATGTATTATTAATAAACAGCGCCGATTAAAGTTTGTTACTAGCTGTGCGTGTCTTCTGAGTTCGAGATTTTGAGTTAGGACGATATTTCAGGACCTTTGGTTCGTTAGTATTGTCAGTAGTTTAACTAATTGTTGAAAATCCAATTAAGACCTGGTCTTATTCGTAACAAAATCAAATGTTTTCTAACGAATGATTTTTTGTTAGTTTTTCCTATTGCTAAAAGATCACATTAAATAAAGCGATATTCATTGTATTTGAATCTGAAAGGAAAAATAAAAACAATTGCAGGATTGCAGTGGAAGTAAAAAATTTCAGCAGCATCCAATAATAACTCTAGTTATGTTAACTTGAAAAAAAATTGAAATTTAGATGAATCCTAAATGCAACTTGCCAGAACACTTAATTTTTTTGCACGGGACAAGATATTTAAACGGTGTTATTTGTGTTAACTATTTGTTCCTACGAGTTATGGAATTCTGTGGTGTTTTTTGATATGCTGATATAGTTTCCAGGGTGGAGAATGACTCCGCTAGGACTAACTTGCCAAACGATATATCGGACTGCCTTGTTGAGTATATCGTATTAATGTAGCCACGTTTTTTAATGAAACTAACAAAAAACCATATTTCTTCTCTTAAAAGGGCCGACTGTACAGTATTTAAATTGCCTTTTGTTTTGTTTTTTTCTTCAAAGTAATTAGATTTTGTTTTCTTCTACAGCAGTTCGAATTTGTATGGAGTTGAAGAACAAATTTGATGATTTTTAACCTTTTAAGTTAATGTAAACATATACTTCTGCTTATCAGTGTAGGTGATAGAAGCCCTTTTAAATATGTCAAAGATTATGAGTCCCACGGTTGCCTTGTCTCTTTATCGAAAGGCCGTTGGGATTTTTATCAGAATCACGAATTTAGTGAGGCCTTAACTGGTGGAAATCTAAGTATTCGATTCAGTACATTTTGTATCTTTAAAGCAAATTGCTTGTTGTAAATAAAATAGCTAATGATTGTAAACTTAAAGATGAATTAAAATTCCAATTGAAATTATGAAACCACTTTTGCACAATCCTCCTAAACAAGCATAAAAACCTAATGCCAACATTGCAACAATATTTAGGTGATTGTGCTACTAGGTTGATGACCAACAAAGGTAGTGAATCCTTCGGAACTCCTAATTGGAAGCAAAATGAAAATTGAACGCCTTGAGTTGTGCATTTGAAAATTTGGAGCAGTTGCCACAAATACTCATTTAAGTTGTCACCCGCATGTTAACTAACTTTTGCATTTGTTGTTTACTCATTAATTTGTCTACCCTACAAATACCCGAGCGGGAGACATACAAATTGCACGATCGGCTAGATCTTCTACAAACTCTTTCCTTTAGGTAGCTTTCAAGCAATCTACATGATAAGAGAAAACAAAAAAGTAGGCAACTTCACCATAAATGAACACACAAAATCGCCCAAGCTAAACGCTGAAGTTGACAAAGTGGAGTTAAAAGGGGGTTGCTGGCAAAATTTAAGAGAAACAGGCGTGTAGTCTGCTTTAGTTGGTAGCCCGAGTCCTCCATCCTTCAGGTGATCACTTGCAATTATGTTGTTGTCACCACTGCAAGGATTTGTAAGTTGCCGTGCTAAATTAGAAGAGAAAACAGGTCACCAAAGGTTGAACACGACGCTTACTGCCTTTGGTCATGGAACAAACGAAACTGGTGAAAATGATGATTGAGCCCTGTCACTGAAGGAAGCCACCAATTTCAATGATGCAGGTCATTCAGCAACCGATTAATTTATTAACTAATTCAGTCTGGTGCCAATATTTTGTTGAAGCGAAATTAGGCCCCTGGTAAGTTGTAACTGTAATGCTTGCTACTCACTTGTGTTAACCAACGCTTCAATAACTGAACATTTTTACTATTCCAATGGTGGTCGGATCAAAGGAAGTCGCTAAATTGCCTTTGATGTCGAAAAGCATGAGAGTTATTTGAAACCTACGTTGTGGTTTGCAATTTCAAAGACAGGGGGCTTCTCACCAAGTAAATCCGTATTACGAAGAAATAAGTAGCTTTAAGCAGATCAGCGAAATTTTACAAATGGGAACTACATGCTCTGCGGCATGTACACTTCGTGTTACACATCTGCCGACAAGACAAGCAGTCACACTTTATGCCAATCAACCAAGAAACAGGATCAGTTACTCCCACTGTTCTCAATTTCTCGGCAGATGTCATTTGTCCCATTAATGGAGCTTTGACTATAAGCACAGGTGCCTAAGAAGGAATATTCCTTAATTTGGGGTCAGGGTTAATTTACGTTATCGTTTTGAAGCAAATTTTTGGAGCAAATGAATTGTTAAAATAAAATTCCGGTTTGCCGATTAGTGTCCGTTTGTTATAAATCCAGGCAAAATCGAATTTTATAATATTCACACGGTGTATAAGGTAAATTCGTTTCTCTTGATACGATGAAGACAGCCACAAGAGCTTTGCTGGGGCCATTCTTTTGATAAGATCCCGTGATTACTCAACAGACAAGCAAAAGTTGAATGCCTCTGGAATTTGCACTTTGTCGCCAACTTGTTTTACCCTGAATTAAGGAACCATGAACTTTGGGATATCAATTTCACTTAGTCTGAAAACTTATTGTTTTTCTACTTTAAAGATGAAATTAACACAAATCATATGCATTAACTCAGCAGTGATTGATATGTTCTTTGGATTTATTAAAAAAAATGCCACCATTTCTCGAGGAAAAACTAGGATAAGCCTAGATAAAGACACTATAAAACGAGATATTGAATGACCCAGAGAAGAACCATGCTAACACAAGAAAATAACATTTGGTATGTTACAGCGTGACCATCAATCATAAATCTTCTTTAGGGTTTGGGCGACTGTAAAAATATTTGCCGAGGCAGATACTGCACTTTCATTTGACCCAAGCCAGGAAGGGCTGATTTTATGGTATTTGTATCTTGTTTGTTGGGCGACAGCTTGGGAAGTTCGATCTCGAAGTGCACAATAAGGTTCCCGCGGTCAAATCTCTTCGGTTCACCCTCCTCCGAGGGCATGGGCTCCGGGAGTCCGCCGTTTGGAATGACGAGGGGAGAAAGAGACGATGTCATAGGCTCCATTCTCACAGAAAAGGACTCATTCTTTAAACCTTTGATCTAAAATTGACAAGATATTTGCAAATAAGGCAATTTTCGTTTCAGTGCACCTCAACATTAAATGCAAATTATTCCTGATTCATAATTCTAGACTTCAATCAGGTTTTCTCTTAGATTTAAAGAGTTTATAAGTACGTTTGACGCAATTATGAATAAGCTTGGTTTTTATTTGAAGAAGGTCCAAATGCCATGCTTCAACTTACTACAAGGGTACCACCAAAAAGTGCGAGCTTCAGGTCAATCTTGCACCCTGTGTGTAGATTGCATTCATCCCGGATGAAAAGGTCATGAGGCTGCTCCACGAGTACGAAGACAACATCAGAAGGCGCCATATTTAACGTCTCATTTCCCTCATCAGGAAATCGGATCTTCGTGCCGTTGCGAGCCCCTGGTGGGATGTTAAATGAAAGGACCCGCTCTTCCTGAAAAAAATTCTGCGCTACCTTATTGAAACGACGCCGGCTGATCTTCATTTTCTTGCACACACCACTCAAAAGATCCTCTAGCGTGACTTTTACAAAGTGCTCAGTATCAGGGGCCTTGCGTGAAGGAACGTGATGGTGATGTTTGCGCTCACTAGCCACCGATGAAAAGGCACCAACCTGGTTGTCAGATTTGCTGAAAACAAACGTTGAATGAACTTCCTGCAAAAAAGAGAAGGCAGGACAATTGTAACTATCCTTTCATTCATTTAACCACTGCGTCTTAGCCCATCGCTTATCGTCACCACCTATGGATGCTGAAAAATTGCGTACGTACTCCTTAAAATGATACAAACATCTGGCTTAAGTAAATTGAAACAGTTAGTTACCTCCTGACAAGAAATGATAGTCTTTTTATAATTGTCACTTGATCTATTTTTACTGCGACAGTGTTGCAGTTTAATTTACACAGCAGAATCGATCGTTTGGTGTCAGTAAGGAGGAGCTTTTCTGAGTGAGTTTTATTAGACCGACAGGCATTAAATTTTGCTAGACTTTTCTCAATTCGAATAGCCGACCAGAGAATTAATTTTCTTTGGGTCGCAATGCTGCCTTCCTTCCAAAAATATCAAGATGTGTTACAGATTTATCCGTTGTCCGAATGAATACATTTATTAACATTTGTTTGTTGATGGAGACTTGTCAGAATAAAAGCAAGGGCGTCTTATTTTCTTTCAAATCTTCTCAAATATTTTCAAGTTGCTGGTCCATGCAGCCACTATGTTGACCTTTACGTATAGGAAGTTTTCGAAAGGGTCAGATGTTTTAAATATTGCTGTCCATGACGCGTCTGCAAAAAAATTAGTAAGTTTCGACATTTGTACACTGTTACTGTCTCGCAATAAGTGATTGTAATGATTAAATGCCAGTGATAGCTTTCATCTTACCATCGGATAAAGGTTCCACGGTGGTTTAGGCGTTGAAATCTACTTGCTAAGTCGTTGAAAGAAAAAATGACAGCATCAAGGTTAACTTGTGCTCTGAACTTGGCGCTGAACTGGTCATTACTATGTGTTTTGCAAATTACTAGTCTCAAATAGATGTTTGGGGGCTCTATGAAGAGACACATTTGTCCACCACGGTCATGGAAAGCGAAACGTTGGTGAAGCTTTCTATCAGTAGCATATTCTTGTTTCAACCGATTCAAATTAAGGGTTAAAATTCAATACATGGAAATGGGACTCCAAAACTAGGAAAAAACAATCCACAATCGCAGTGCAATTATAACGCAAATTGTGTGAAGTCAGTGTTCGAATTTATAATGCCCTGTAAAACATAGTTCAGTCAATACGAAGCAAATGACACAAATTCCATGGCACAAATGATAGTCTCTGTCCTACGAAAGTTGCATTGACTGTCAAATATGTGCAATTTGTATTACCAAAAAGGTAGGTTTTGGAGCTTACGTTTGGTCCGACTCCAAAATACTGCCTGAATTGAGTATTTCCTCCAACAAATACTTCGAAGGCATGGAAGGGACTAAATTCGTTCCTCTGTGTGCGTGACGATGACCGACTCGTAGTGTGAAACCTTGGATCACCATCGCCGTACAAATCATATGCTTGGCGTTTATCAGTGTTACTTAGTACCTAAAATTTCATATCGTTGAAGCTTAAATTTTTTTCGTTCTGATATCAGACAATGAAGCTCACTGGACTGTAATTTGAAAGAAGTACCGACTCCAAGTGTAATCAAAAAAGGCTGAGAGAACCTTAGTACTTTAGGTATGGAATGTTGACGAATATCACAAATAAATCGCTATATACTGATAATCCGATATAGGGAAATCGGAGTAGTCAGGCTTGAAGGAGAATATTCTGTTGTGAGGGTAAACTTACGGTCAGACGTTTTCAACCTTTCAGCGACTTAGCATCGCCACCATATTTTTATTCCATATATTTGGGAAAAAATGCTCAGCCTATGATGTGCCATTCTGTTACTTAAATTGTCACTTCAGGAGAGCAACTTCATACTAGGTGTGATTCGTTCCATTACTCAAATTAGTAAGCCATTGGTGTTTTGCGCTGCATGATCCACCGAGACATATGATCTCCACATGTTCTTTTCTGGCACTTACATTCTATGTTTGTGCGCAGCCATCTGAAAAGCTTTTTTGAAGGGCCGCTCTAAGAAATCTGACAATACACTTTAATATCTAACCTAAGTGCGCTGTACTCTGACGTACTAAAAGACTGACATCCTAAAATGCGTATGAATATAATCCAAGTTGGGCATGCAGACCACTGGTTAATTTGTAAACAAACAATTTGCAAGGTCATCGCCCGGGTGGTGCCTCCATAAATTGTGACTTATAATACCTACCTAGCTATTTTAAAAGACTAATAATCATCTTAAAATTGTAATCTATTTCTTCTAGAATTTTACGGCCTCAAACCCTTTTACTAAATTATGGTAACCACGGATAGAAATAAATTACAAGTAGCTTTGTTATTCACGTAAGAGAATAACTTAATGATATTAGGACTCGCCTCATAAGCCTGGGTTATTTCCTTAAATTTTGCCTCTGCTCCGGGAGTTGAATTTTTATCTGGGTGGTATGTTAGAGCAAGTCTGCGGTAGGCTTTCTTTATCTCTTCCTTGGAAGCTTCTCTGGATACCCCCAAGATTGTGTAGTAATCCGGTCGCATGGCTCGTGTTGGTACTCCTAGACCATCAGGCTGTCAGCTGTCGATCATGTGAAGGAATTGATTTGTTCGACAATCCAAGTATTTAAGCACTTCAAGTCCGTCTGCTGCATTGCCTACATGTTAACGCCTTCCTGTTAGTTCTAAACTGTTTTAACTAATTAAACCCGTGAAATCTCTGAATACCATTGCCAATTCCAAAAAAATATTTGATTATTGACCCCTAATTTGTTTTGAGTAATTGAAAACTTGTTTTTTACTGCTTATTCACACATTTCCTTTAAGAAGTACTTCGTCCCTTCTCCTAACCTCGTTTATTTTAAATTTCCTTCAAGAAATTTTTAATGCCCCTTTTTAGCTAGCTACACACATTGATTATCTATGGTGTTAAAAGTAGGTTACGGTCTCTTTTTCGTATAAAATCATGACCCATATGTGAATTTGTCACGCTCTAAAATGTGTTTTAATTAACACAGGCTTGATTTAAAGAACCCCAGATTGACTGATATTTAGTGTTCGTCATACTCTTGCATGCCTCGACTGTAAAAGGTTAAATACAGTTACGATTGGTTGTCATTTTTTGTAAAATAAATTTTACATACATGCGAGCATGCTTGAGTTAGAGTACACAGCGAAGTTTAAAAAAAATTCACTGCAAATTTATTTAGAAAGCCACGTTTTATCCATCACTTGTTGCTTCCAAACCCATTTTGTAGATAAGAAACTTCGCTATCACTTTATTTGAGTAATGTTTACTAACACAAAGGTCACTTGAAGCGTATATGGACATGCTGGGGATATAAAATAAACTCTTTTACTACTACTACTACTACTGCAGATTGTTAGCCTTGTGGTAAGCAAAACTAGTATTAACGAAACAAAATAGGTTTCGTAGACATCACAACTTGCATGATTTTATTGCCATAAATGTATTGGAAAACGTCTTCAGTCACTTTTACAGTGAATTTAGAGGAATTTTTTTATTTCTTTTCATTAGTGCAATGGTGAGGGCTTTTGCAGCAAACCGTGAGCTGGTGTAAACGTAAGTACGTGGAAAATCTGCGAAAGTTGCTTCGATATGCATATTGCAGGGGGTTGTGATTGTGAAAAATCGCCTGCTTCTACATACTTTATATGCGATCGCCATTGACCTATGAAATGGCTAATGCTCAACTTCACATGAATCCTGGGTCTGATGCTAAATTTGGGAGCAATATTTCCTTATCTGTTCAGTGCTTTGACCAGCCCGTC
Source organism: Mesocestoides corti (assembly GCA_900604375.1). Taxonomy (NCBI): domain Eukaryota; kingdom Metazoa; phylum Platyhelminthes; class Cestoda; order Cyclophyllidea; family Mesocestoididae; genus Mesocestoides; species Mesocestoides corti. The sequence continues at coordinate 20,111 of UXSR01005490.1, forward strand.
GATCACAGCGTCCAAATGCTTCAAGGATGTCGCATTTCCCAAACTACGTTTATACTATAAGGCCATGCTTGGAGACGATTGGAAACCAACCATGTTCTAATATTGTTGCCTTGATCTGTATGTTTAAAATTTAGGAATTGCAATAAGGCCTCCTAATCCCGAATTCCAAATTGCGTCCAGCGATTTTAAAGCATATTGGCAAATAATTCTAAAAAATTTACCAAACAGAACCATATTCAACGCACGCAATCACTCCAAATTGAAGCAGCTGCCACAACATGGATAGCATGATGTTGCTACCATTGTCTTCGATGACATAGTACCCACAGTGCATACATATTTAAGTAGATTGTAGTTTATGCTCGTAGCTGTTTTTTTTGTGCAAATGCCCTTTAATTTTGGGATTAATTTCTAAACACCATCAGTAGATATTTGCAGTCTGTCTTCCTATACCTTATTTTGTCCCTCAAGCATCCAGTAGTGAAAAGTCTTATTTTGAAATTTATTAATAGTGCTGCAGGAAAATTTGTTAGATGCTTTAATGTAAACTGAAATTTGATATTTTGCAAGCTGCGCAAATGCCGACAACGATTTGAATCATTGTTTTTCCGATTTTCACGTTTTTGGGGCATTTTTCATTCTTTTCAAACCCAAAGTTGGTGACAAAATGAATATTTGATATTTACAGTCTTAGTACCTTTTAAATAGGTTTGGAAATAGATGCCAGAAAAAGTAAAGTCTCAAAATGACATCGCCAGCTGCAAATTTACCCTTAAAAGTATCAAAATTAGTGTTTTAATCATCTTACTGGCAGATGGTGCATCTCCAGTTTTCCACAGTGCTGATCCTTAATCCACTTACTTGATATGTCTGGCTTAAAATTTGTCGTGCTCATGTACAGTGTTAACTTCCATCTACCATTTTGAAGCAAAAGCCTTTACACTCACACAATGTAGAATTGTTTCTACAAGGGAAGCCCGTTTAGACCAAAAAAGTGACCTGTACGACATTCAGATTAAAGCACAAAACTTACTTAGATAACTATACTAAGAGCATTAAGTTCTAATAATATGTTTTTTCCGAAACAATTCACCTTTATTCCAAGCGCCGTCTTTTGCACATTAAATAATAGATGACAGATATCGATCTGCACAGAAAGTGCCCCGCCGCCTGCGAGAGATCACAGTTACGGTATCAGCTGTCTAGCAGACTATTTAGAATACTTAAACAGTTTTTTTAAAATGTTACAATAAAAAGAAAGGGTGTTTGGGATCAGGAAAGTAAAGGGACTAATTGAAAGAGTTGGAGGGGGGTTGGGTGTTGTTCTTTGAATGTAAGGGCACTCTTCTTTAATTGTATCACATATAAGCAAATGAAATTATACAAAGGAGCGTGTAACGTAACAAACCATTGCTGCGATACGACTTGTGGGGTCATGGAGGAGGCACTGTCTCTGTCCGCAAGCGACAGTATGAGGCTGCTTACCCCGTCAGCACGGAAGACGAGTGCGGAACAAACAAAATGGGTAATCGGGGAACAAAGTTAATTATACATTTGCTGGGCTAGTCCCAAGGTATAAAAATATAAGTATAGAGAGCAAAACATTGCCTTTGTGATGTAAGTAAGCTTGTAAGAAGCGTATAAATATTTCATTCTGTTAAGGGCATTTGGATTTGCGCGTTTAAAAAACTCGAAAAGTGTTTTCTTATGAGCGAGAGGAAAGCTTCCTGTGTTAGAAATGCACAAAGGGTCCAACATATTGACAGTTCTTAATTGTACGGGAAGTCCTGGAGAGTTAGGGCTCGCATTATATCTGGTACTTAAAATCTTAACAATAAGGGGCGCTCGATCACGTCGACCTCCGCTTGAAGCGAAATGCTGTGCGCGCACTGAGATAGTTAGGATTGAGGTGAAAGCCCAAAAGTCTTTAGAAATTGTCAGCGATGAGGAAGGAGCGCATTATCTTCAAACTCTGCGAGGTCGCCTCAGGATGTTTTCCAGATGGCGCATGTCACTGTCACTGATTTTGTTTGACAGCATTCGCTCGGCTGCAAAACAAAACTCATTTAATTTTACCTTTATGAGACAAAGCTACACGCAAAACCGCAAATGTTGTTGCTTTATCAAATCACCAGCGATTCGAATGGAGGAATCGGCAAAGCCAAATATGAACAGTAAACCTCGTGCTTTTTTGACACATCGCTTCGCGGAACTCAAGAAAAAAAATGCCAAAGTTGCTCTGGCTTAAAAGGTCCAACCAACAATCGAGAAACTTGGCAGCAAAGCACAAAGAAACAAAGTAAGTAACAAAGTAAACAAAGAAAATGGCGTTGACAACACATTGGAAACTTTAGGATCGTAAGTTACACCGGACTGATTTAATTTAACAACCAATATGGGCCTAATTATTCTTCAAGGTTCCGTAAAATAATGGACTCGCTTTTCCCGGTTTCGGTTAGCCCACTGGCTACTTTATTCCGATTTCAACGTCGGCTATGTTCACCCCTAGAAGTTTTCTTAATCACAGCAATATTAAGACATTCAACGTTTTGCCTCAGAAACAAAGGTTGTCGAAGCCTTGGGAGCATCAGCTGTTTTGGAAGATTAAAAAATTGAATTTCCTTTTTTCGAATTAGTGTCGTGTCCATTTCTATAACGTTTTTAAATACAAAGTTAACGCCAACGTAACATTTGGTGATGAAATATGCAAGAGTGACGACTGGGTTTAAATATGGGCATACTTATAAATGTCTTAATAGCTGCTGATACATTTTTGATAAGGAATTATATTTTTATCCAATGTTAGGCCTGTTTAGACTTCTCTTAGGTGCAGGTAATGTTCGATTTCTGGTTTGTGTATCGGTAGGTGCAGTAAAATGACTTCTGCAACTATCGAAATACTTGTGCGCAAATTCCCACTTTAGCCAGAGTCACCGTTAATTTTGTACTCTCCTCTACAGTGGATTTAAGGCATTGCAAAAACATGAACAAACTCAAAAGGACAAACATCGGTGTGCAGATTTAAAACGAACATGCATGGTTTCAAAAAGCAGCAGTTAAAAGTGAGAAAAAGCCGAAAACATCGAGCACAGCAACACAAATGGCACGCTTGTGCACTGTATTACCGAGACCTGATGTTGTAGAGGTTTGCAGTTGGGTTATTTGATGACGTTAATAAAACAGCCGGGCTATAAGTGAAATAAATAAGCATAAAATTCTTGATGCTAAGTAAATAGTTGTTAACAATAGAAATTCCCAGTGGAATCAAGAAAAAATTAACCAGCTGGTTAGTGGGGTTGGTAATTGGCCTTAGTTTACTAAAGAAGCTTACTACCGTTCTATTGCTTCTATGATTGGAGAGGTGAAGTCCTCATCTTCTGGAATTAAAAAAACCTGATGTGGTGCCTTTTGGTTACAATTATGATGTAATGGACCCGTCTTTTTCAAGGCCAATTAGTACTTTCGTTTTACACATGCTGTTGCTGGAGGAATGTTAAATTGTTTAATGTGAACGTGCTGGATCAAACGCCCACGAGTAGTTCCTAAATCCTTCTTCTATTTTTAAGTGTAAAACTTACCACCGAAATTCCTGACATGCAATTACGTGGTTAAGAGTAGCTTTAACACTATTTCGAACGCGACTTAACGTGTTTTTAGTAAAGCCTTGAAAACTCCAAACAAAATTCAGAGCGTCTATATCTTCATGTTGCAGTAAGGGGAGCGACATACACACTCTGGGGTCTTCATAGACAAAAACAAAAACGCGTCGTCAACACAACAACAAATTTCTTATCGATCTTACACGTACACGTCTCGTCTAGGGAGTCATTTTAAAGAGTGGAGCAGAAATATCCGGTGCACCTATAAGCATTCCAAAGTTACAACTGCCGATTATTTAAATTAGCTAACCCGGTGCTTGGGACCTTCACAACTAAGGACAAATGTCCATGCAACTTTCAAAACTATCTTCGAGAACACACACAACTATTTCCTCAGTTTATAACCATTTCATTGAATATTATGCATAGCTATTTGCGAACAATTTTTCAAAAGTAAATGCAACCGAATAAGTTCATGCCCGTTCCTTAACTCATAACTACCACCTATATCACCACAGGTACTCAATCCGCTCTTACTAGCTTGTCGTGTGCGCTCCTGTACTCGCCGACGCTCTTTTGAAGGACCCCTTCGCGAGAGAGTACCTCCGGAGGGGGCCACGGAGGAAGCACGCTCGCAGGCGTCGAGGAGAACACTGGCCTCTCGTCGGTCGCGGTCACTCACGAGATCCGATGCCGCACTTGGCAAACAGGGGCTTAAACCACGGTCCTTGTGGCGTTTTACACCTGCGACTGAAAACAACACGGGTAAAGCAGGTACTTATGGAATGTGGTCGATAAATAAAGCAAGTTTAAATAATGAAAAAACATGCTAAATGTGAATTCAATCAAATAAGGTAGCAGCCGTTCCGGTAGAAAATATACGCAAAATACGTATGTTCAGAGTCTGTTCGTCGTCCGCTGTCAACTGATTTTGAACAATTGACTCAGCTAGTGCTGTAAGCCTTTAATGTATAGGAAGCATAAGCACATGCAAATTTCACATTTATTAAATGTTAATTTGCTAAAAAATAATCATGTTACAAACAAGTTGTATAAATACCCAATCATTCGAATTATATAGAGTATAGGTATATATTTTTCTACATATCAGAAAGAATGATAAGGAATGTATGGATTATTTTTTCTGCACTTTTCATGACTGCATGTACCTAATTTATTTCGCCCAATTTTCAAGACACTTGAAAGCCATGATGCTCCTTGAAAGAATATTCACGTTTGTTTCATTTCTTAGCGGTAAAAAATCCTGTTCTGGCTTACATGTGGGCATTATAAATGAACTAATACAATAACTTCATTTGAGAACACAAACAAGATCACTTAAACACACGAGCAAGCTTCTAAATACCGCAGATCGCTTTTGAAGGTCAAGCTAGAAACGATATATCATTTGAGTTATTCCGTCTAGAGTACCTTCAAATCAATCCTGCAAGGAATCGTGCTGTAAACCTGCGTGGAACTAGGAAAAAGTAGCGGCCAAACGACATACTGGATCGAAAGGAAAAATCATTGGGAAGAGTGATTCGATTAGGACACCGTACGTGTGATAAGTCGATAGATCTGATGCGAAAATCATTGACAATGTTCTATTCTTGGGCACATAATACTTTAAATTTGAACTGCCGGAAACTAGGTTCCAGCGAGGGTAAGAGGGGGTATGATAACTTACTGGACTCTCGCCTACTCGAAAGTACTTGTCTTAACTCCATGTCATCAGCCGCTTGCTGTTTGGAGACCGCTGTTGTGCGAATGTGCGGAACCTAAAAACATGGGTAAAAATTTAGCACAATCTACTTGTCTACCATTAAGTAGTGTGAAAATTGTTATCTAAGAGACAAAGAATAAATACTGTTGTCAAGATGATCGCAAACACTGAAGTAGAAAATGAATGGTGCAATCGAACACTTCTGTAAATCATAAATAATTTTCACGACGTAAGCGTAAAAGGTGAAAAGCAGCACTGCCAGACGTAGTTAACTTGGGGGAAATTGGTTAATGGGGTTACGTTTTAGAGAAGCATGAAAGGTGGATGACTGGGGAGATAACTCACGTCCTGTGGGTGTATAAGCCCTTCGTCGATAGCCAAGACCTACATTATTGCCACAAGGATTAGATGGAAAAAAATGTATACTGAGGAATACAAATTTTAATCGAATACCTCTGGAAACTCACATCATCAATTAGTTTGCCGCGTGTTTGTTTTCTCTCCTTGTTGTTGGCTTTCTTGGCATTCTGTTCAAGTATCCGCTCTCGTGTAGTACGATATTCGAGAGAAAACTCTGCCAAAATGCGACAAAAGTGGCCAATGGCCATGCTCTCTGCTCGACTTGGGGGGTATCCCAGATACACCAGTAATTGGCGATAACTGCAGGACAGTTTGTAACATTACAGTCTCAGATAACAAAATATAATGACAAGTTACAGAAAAGTAGGCTGCCTGAAACGTGAAATATGATGAATCACTGATAAAAAAGATATTTCGTTTTGAGAAGACTTAATTAATGGTACTGGAAACAGAAAGGGTGCTTCGTCAAGTCAAGCATCCATAAGCCCATGAGTTATCAGCCGCATCAATTGTACTAAAGAGCTGGTCAGAGGACTGTCATAAGAAAAGATTACAAAACTTGCGAATTCAGGAACAAAAGCACCTAAATACTTAGACTGGTAGGCCTTCCAGAGCTGATCCTCACGATAAGCCTCCAAAACAAAGCCATCTTTAAATATAGCAAAGCCAAAATATAGTATATGAACAACTAACGGTACGCTAATTTACTATACTGGTGAATATTTAGGTTATATTCTGCGTTATTCTTCAGTTTTATTGGGTTTTCGACCCAGTCAAAAGTGGTCTTAGAGCCTACCCACGTTTCATAACATACCGTTTGATTGTCCGTCTTTTAACAATCTTCATTGTAATAATTCGGTCAGCTGCATCGGCGATGAAATCGGCTAACCTAAAAGTTTCCCCAAAGTTGCATTAGTACTTTTTGCACTTCGCGTTCCTCGATGTTCAAATTAGTGCGACGTAAGTGTGGAAGAAGCGACCAAAAGCACATCAAGAACAAAGTGATGAACAACAGAGGGCGCGTCTAGGGTGAATTACTGTGGTGTTATAAATGTAATGAAATGATTTTTTAGTATTTAAAAAAAAGACTTTAAAATGCCGTTAACCGAGTATCCAAGGAAGTATTGGTTTATTTTGGTAAATTTTAAGTCATTGACATTTATTATTTTCAAAGCACCCTTTCCTACTAATGCATTTCGTTCAAGTTTATACGTGAAAATTTTAAACAGCTGGTGTGCGGCACGACTTGTAAGTGCTGTCAAATGAACGCATAAGGTTTGTTGAAATTGCTAAAAAAATTATTACCATGATTAATAAGCTCCACAGGTAAAACAAGTTCAAAATGTTCTAACATGCACAGCCTACATGTCAGCGGCAGGTAATTCGGCAAGATTGTTTGATCAGTTTTAGAAGAGCATTAAGGGATACAATCAACAAAGCCAAGACGATTGTTCACAGTTTACATTTAAGTAAACTAAAGATGGGAACAGGATTAACTAGGCTTTCCACATTAGACAGTGCTATCACACCGAGTCTGATGCTTTATTTTCATTTTAAGGATTTATCTAGCTAAATCTGAATGAAAATTGCTTATGCAGTTGGCAAAGTAGGTAAATTAGTCAGCACAGCACCATTTGTTTTGGGCAGCCATGTCCCGAACACACTTCACCCTATATTATGGGGTACCCGATTAGTGAAAAGGACAGGATTAAAAATGCAGTCCTAGAAAAGTTCTCAGAACCTCCAATGTCAGAATATCACAAAATTTAGGCTACTTTTGTCTGTTTGGTTTCAAGTCCAGAAACCAAACTGTTATACCTTACAAAGGTGGGAAAAAAGTTTCCGTGGCATTCGTGCTGGTATATTAAAACACATAGGCATAAAAAGGAAGAAAACTCGATTTAGGTCATTTATATGGTTATTTTTTAGATGGCACCAAGCAGTGCCGATCTAAAGTGTGATCGAAGAGGTTTCCTAGATTATAAATATCAGTTTACAAAAAAAGAATCATATCTCGTGTGCTAGGAGTGCAATCCTATCAACCTCCTTAGGTTCTCACACCAGGGAATTATATAGTGTACCTCCAAAATCTGACATTACCAATTCTTAAATGGCAAGATATAAGAAATCACTAATCATTTGATTTGCGTAACGTTGAGGAAATATTATGAATTTGCGATGTAGGTTTCACCAACAATTCGCCTAGCGCAAAATCGTTCAACGTAAAATAAATCAAAATTCTTTATCAATGCCACCAGGAGCGTATTTTCTAATAAATTAAAAAAAAACACAAAATAATCATTCAGGCAGATAAACAAAAAAGTAAAATTGTTGACAAAAGATAGGTGTTCGTAGGTGGACAGTGGTACATATGGCTAGTCTAATGCAATCAGAATTGTGTCCGTGAATTTGCATGTGTGCTGACATACCCCTTTATGAAATCCTCTTCGTGTCTTGGTAAATACAAGATGTGACATTGCAGATAATATGCAATATTAAAACTGTTATGATAAATATATAACTAAATATGGCAATGACTCAAGAAATGACTCAAGGCATACTTGTTGTTGACAACGAAATTTCGATTAGAGCTGCAGTAGATCGTCTGGTAATGCTCCCATGCTCTGCGGCAGTCATTTTCAACCTTTACAAGTCGTTTATCGAGCTCATCCCAGTCAACTCGGTGACACCGACACACCGCTCCCATTTCAGAGTGCAAGTCTAGAAAGTAGGAACTGGAACAGTAATAAACAGACGAGTAGCTGCCCATCTCAGTTTGCCTCGGTCGACCACACGGCAATAATGAAAACCCTTGCTAATCGTGTCCAAGTGTGTAGAATATATATTTCGATGAAAGCACACATTTATGGCTTGATTTTAGCTTTGACTGGCCATAATAAATACCCAACTACTATTTATAAGTTCAGTGACGCCATCATCATCACCCAATAATTCCTTTCCCTTAAAAATGCATATTTTTTCTTGTCGTGCGAGAAACTTGTTAAATGATCTATAATCGTAACACAAAAGTCGCTGCGCCATTAAAAGAAATGGGAAAAGGGAAACATACATTAACAAAGAAATAATCAAAGCCTGTATATTATGTGACTTCATAGGGAATAAGAGGCTAGGTGCGTGTTTAATAAAAAAGGGTTACAAGGTCACGGGACCAGCAAAGAAATCCAGTAAGTTGAGTCTTCCATAAAAGGATCTAAATTTTTGCCTTTAGAACGTCTCTACTCGAAGCCCTGAATACGTCCACATTACCTGTGCTATCAGGGAAGAGTTCCAAGACGCACTGACACACGTGGTGAAGTAGACTGTGTTTGTGCTTCGTATCCTTCACTTCTGGTAATCGATCGAGGTATTCCGGGTTGAAGCCCCGTGATTCACTCGAATTAAGAAAGTTACCAATTGCCAAGATAACAGAGAGGATGCATCGCAGAGTCTGAGATTCTTGTATATCAAAAACAGCCTAGGAGTAAATGAAATGGACTTCTTAGACAAGCTGAGTGTTGAAATTGCAGCATCACTTCGTTTGACAGCACCAACCTGCTTCAGATCAGTCAGCGGATCAATGATGTCCGCTTCCATCGTCTCATAGTCGAGTTTGAATAACCAAAGTTCGAGTCGTGCCTTCAAGTGGGACACCTCTGACAGCGTGAGAAGGAATTCTTCGGCTTTACCCAATTGGATGTCCCCATGTTCCCTCTTGGCTGCCATGATCTTGTCCCTCTCTTCATCTGTAGGTAACATGGTGTTCAGGAGTTGCTAAATTTTTTAAAAAAATAATATACAGTGATTTTAATTTGGTGATTTAAATAATTTGAAAACAGGAACAAACTTCACACCTCGATGCCCTCTCTGTTAATTACGGAAGAATCCATTTTAATGAGAGCACTGCTTATTGTCCGTAAAGGAGGCAGAACCTTCATTCCAATGTTGATTGCATTGGAACGCTTCACGTCAAGTATTTCAATTTTCTTTGTTGCAGTGTCATGTTTCTGGAATAGGTAGTGGAAAGAGGGAATTAGAGGAGAAAGAAAAAATGAACAAAATGGGGTGAACTGGCGTTAGATGAAGCTGTTAGGAGAGAGACAAAATACATCAACCTATGTAAATAGAACAAATAACTTCCCTAAAGTTGACTAGAAAGTGTCTTTTTGAAGTGACGTCGTAACCACACACCTTAGTGCGACTTAGGCCGCCGCCTCGAATTCAGTAACTTTAAAAACCAGACTCTGGAGCACTATGCTGACCCAGGGCGTAAGCTTCGTTTGCCCGTAGCCTTACCAAAAAGCAGCGAACAACTCAGTTGCAAAAACCAAAAGGCTAGATCTGAGGTTGATGTAATAGTATTAAAAAATGTTTGCATTTGTAATAACAACGGGTCATGAAGTGTCTTCATGCAGCCGAAAATTTTTTGAAATTATTGATATTTCAAGCATAATGCAAATAACAAACCGAGTAAGATATTAGCCAATATAAGATGGTTGCGGTCTTAATGGAGGACCATGTAGAAATGGATCGTAATTTATTATACAGATTCGCATTCTAATTTATGGGACAGGAATACCTCCAGAGGAGAAATACTGGGAGAGATGACCCAGGAAACTAAGGGACCACTACGCCTTGCTTACCACAACTTTGACTTCAGCCACTTTGTTCTCGAAAAGTTCTTCAATGCGTTTGTAGTCTAGATTAACAGGGACCACGTGGGACCAGATGGTTGAGTCCTTTAGCTCCTCAATCGCCTTCTTTTGCAGTTCTTCCTTCGCGGCACCAGTTAAGGGACCTTTCTTCGAAATACTGAAGTCCACTTTATCCTTATTTGAAGCCTTAGCAGCATTTGTGAGGGCTTCAACATCCTTCGGCTTTGGAATCCATTCACTCCAATGCAACCTGACAGTGCGACCTTGCTTCGGTATTCTTGCCCCTGGAGGGGGAGGCAAGTTGCCCAGGGGGCTGCTGTTGACACCCTTTCCAAGTGGTGGAGGAGGGGGAGGGGGTATTCCGCCTGGGTGAAATGATATAAAAAGCATGCTAATCTATGAGTTAACGTTTTTGTAAAAGAATCGTATCTTCCAATCTGCTCACCCACTTCCACCCTCTGTATTGTCACCAGACACTGACGCGTACCCAAGACAGAGTTTGAATAAAAAGACATCGCGAACTCAAACCGTGAGATGTTCGCTCGTCTTAGGGTGGCACTGCTTATTGTGAATGAATTTGTTAAAGGCATACAACGTAGGTAACCTCTCGGTTTCCGTATGTATAAACTCGGGATTGCAACCGGAACGTCAAAATGAGTTTAAAAATACTGAAGGTTACAATACTTTGTAAACGAACACATGAAACCCCATCGTCATCAGTTACAAGGAAGTGGATCCCTTGTACCGCAAAAATTTGATCTGCGTGGTGTGATTCTCAGTGGATGCTCCGACATGGGTGCTCTTTGGCGTTTAGGAGAAACATGTCATGCCTACCAGGTGGAGGGGGGGGAGGCGGCGGCGGTGGTGGTGGCGCCCCACGACCAGTGCCCCCTATGGGTGGAGGGGGTGGTGGTGGCGGCGGGGGAGGAGGTGGTGGTGGAATACTGCCATTTATTGCAATCTTTGGAACCCCAGTAGGCTTCTCATCGTCAGAGCTTTCGAGGTCATCGAATGTCCTATCCTTCACTTTTAAAGTACGAGATGCAACTTTTTTCTCATGATCCATCCAAAAGTAGTCCACGCCTTTTAACTTCTCTGGTTCTGGCTTCACCTCCTCTACCTGAAGAAAAATAATATTACTCCACCTATATTTAGATACACAGGAATTGAACAGCAATATTTTTAAAACAAAATTCAGAGGTTTTAGCATCAGAGGATTTGCTTATAGAAATTGAATGTCACATAAACCGAGAACACAAACCTTTTCTTGTGAAGGAGGCGCAGTTGAGGGGAGGCCCATGGGTAACCGACCAATTGAAGCTGCTAACTTTTCTTTGGTTGCTGACACCGATCCCGATTTCGCCGGTGGTTCCTTTGATGAATCATTGAGGGTTTGGCTCTATGATAATTACGACAAATGCGTCCTTGATTATAGGTGAGTATTATTATTTACACATATCAACAGAACAGTGATAAATCAATTTTATTTGAAAACACTATTTCTTGAACAAAAGAAGTGAATGATGTTGGTTACTATACTACATTACTGTAATGAATGGCTTTAGAGATTGACCATTTGGTGCACACACTACATTATGCATTAAGTGACTGCAAAAACTCATGCCTGATCTGAAATTAATTTTAAATTCAACCTAATTTCATGCGAACTAACATTTATTAAGTAATAGTGCAATCCCTATCATTTACTACAACTATCTCTCAGCGACCATTAACTGTTTGGATTCCTTTTTTGGGGAAACTGTGTAGTTGCTCTTCAATTCGCCTTCATTTCTGTGCTCCCAGCCTTTTTTCTTAAAACGCTGCTGCCTTGCATAAAGCATTTTCCATCTTTAATTATAAATTGATCCACCAAGAGTAGGCGAGGGAGGAGAGGAACAGCTGGAGAAACACAGTCCAGTTGTTCCGCTCTGCCGAAACATGAGGAACCTTCATACCGAGTTACAAAGTGCATCCAGGTTGCTTTAAATAGCAGAATGCAGTTGCGTTTTCGACAATTACTCCCTCAGCAAACTCTTACGTAAAGATTTATTTAAAGCATCACGGATAAATTTACTAACAACAAATTCACGCAGAATGGAAATTGTCATTTAGATTGAAGTCACTACTTTGGAATCGGCCAAGGCTGCTTTTAACTGTTCGACGACCAAGAACGCAACCCAAAAATAACGTCTTAAAAATTTTTGTTGCAGATTTAACATTCACCCCTTGTATGCATTCAAATAACGAAAAGACGACTTTAATTTTCAATTTATATTACCAACTCTTCATACTGATTACGTGAAACAATTTTTAAAGGCTCTGCCGACTCATGACCTACTTAGATTACCACAAGTTGATATTTTGGGTGCATAAAAAGAACCCACCCCCCGCCGTCCATGAAAGTCTGACACCAACCTTTGAAATCATCCAATAGAAAAAATGATGCAACTAACGAAATCAGGCTAGTTTTACTTACGGATGTCGTCACCAAAGCTCATTGTTTCCATCAAATTAAATCTAAGGGAATACGTTTTGCTCTCTATAAAATGAGCTGAAATTGTTCATTTTGGTCCAGTGATTTCATTAATATCTGTGACTTGACAGAAGCAATAACCTAGGTGAGTAGCGCTTTGTTCACGAGCACTAACAGGAAGAATCGACAATCCATGAGGTTATTTGACATGAAACCGAAAATGACGTAATAGAATTTCATTCATACATTTTGCGTCACTGTGAGCTAATAGTAATATTCTACACATAGACAATAGTGCATGCATTCAAGCACTGCAGTCGATAGTACCACCGCAGATAAAATTGGAAATTTGCTAGAAAAGATGCAAATATGGGACAAATATACTTGCATTTATTGCAGAATCTTTATGCTGATCCCTTAAAGCCTTGGCGTTGTCCGACGTGCCATTATTCTCCAAGTTCTCCGCTTCTATAGAAACCATAGTCATATAAGCAGATAGATTATTTCATATAAAGAAAATTAAAGCATTAAATGAGGTTAGTAAAGTGGATAACGAGGACTTGTGCTCAAATGTTTTGCAATTACAAAATAAACACCGCGGTCTAAATAAGCGGGTTTTTTTGTCTTTTTGAAGGACAGCAAAAGTGCAGATCGAGTGGAATAGGTGCAGCTGTGTCAATGGTTTTGGGAGACTTTCTTGATAAGTTACCTCTCAAATTATCGGTTTCCTGTTCGGAGCTTACAACTGCCACAAAAAGTGCGCAATAATAATTAAGCTAAACGATGCAGTTTTTGCGTTATTAATAGAATCAACAAGGCCCGGGTTAATGTGGGTTAAGGCGCTTGAATAATACACATTTACGGGACCCTTCAAGTCTCTCGTTGGAGGATTTCCATAACTAAAATCTGCATTTATAGCTGGAATCATGGTCGAAAAGCAGGTCACGTCTAAAAAGGACCTTGAAAGTCAGCTAAAGGCTTATACTTTCATTTGTAATTTGGGTGCAATTCATCGCATGTACTAATAATTGTCGGAAATTTAAATAGAAATGCAAAATGTTTCCTTTGTAAAAGATGTATAGCAAGCAGCGTTACTTTTAAAGCATTGCAGTGTAAAATAATCAAGGCATCATGTTTTGCAAATGCTAAAGCAAATTAAAGTCTGGGCTCAGTTTCCGTTGTGAGCTCTGCCGCAGCTGCTGCGGACGCACCGTATTTGTGAACAAGGTCAGTAAGCCGAGAAGAGAACTGTAAAGCATGAGGTACCAGACCACGTGGCTTAATTTGAGGATGGTCTATGTCGTCTAGATGAGACTTATCTGTGGCTTCATGATTCCCACCCGAATTGTGCTTCCCTGTGTGAAATAAACCAAGCGTTAGGTGCCGATTAAGGATATTTATGAGTGGACAATTCTGTTAAGCGAATGCAAACCAGAAAGATACAATTAAATGGTTTTCAAACGAATTCAGGAAATTATCAATCTTGTTGAAAATGTGTTAGTTCACCATGGATATTGGGAGACAAAAAATATCTTTATGTGCACGAGGATGGATTAGAATGCATAGAACAAGTTGTCGTGAATGGATTTCCGGCAAACGTGCACATTAGCATAGAGTGGAACATTTCATCAGCAATTAAACGACTCAAAACTTTATTTTCAGTTCCTACTGCGGTGTTTTATTTGTCCTTGAGTAACTGTATTCAACGAAAGTGTACCACAAATAGCTTTTAACCACTGGATCTCAGTTGTGTTTGCTGTGCGACTAGCATCGCACGTTCATAATTAACTTCATCCAGAATTTTAGCTTGAAACACACAGCTTTTGTTGTTTATGAACTCATTCTAAATCAGTCCTTGTGGTCTGCATAAGCTGGATCACAATGAACAGGACTTGACAATGAGATATCTTGTTTTTTATTACATGTGAGGTTTAGCATCCCCAGTAAGACTGTACAAAGGAAGGCTAATTCTTCCCGTTCTTACCATTTGTACTTTTGCTTGTATAAATGGTGACATAGTGTTCATCTGAATTTTCATCAATGTCACTGCTAGGCTCGGTCTCTTTCTCTACACACTTTTGCACAACCGTCATGTCCTCTTCACTCCCTTCTTCATCTACAGGGCTCTCATTCACAACTAGGTTCTCGTACAAGTCCCTAACCGTCTTCCGCTGGAGCTCTAAAGCGGGACAGAAGTTGGAATCACAAGAGTACGCATGTAGGCACAAAAAACACGCAAGTCCGAAAAATAAGCATTTGATTGGATTTGCAATAAAACGATGTGTAAATGAAAGCGTGATTTCGTGTAAAAATGAGACGCACACAAACACAACAATTAGTGAGCAAAGAAAGGTTTCCGAGTTGGTTAAAATAACGGTGAGTGTGGGAAAATGAAAAAGAAAAAACAATTGTTAGTGTGATTGGCTAACAAGTCATAGAGAAATTATATAGAGGGTAAGGGGATCTAACAATCCTCACGTCACGCACTTTCCATATGACATTTCACTGCATGATTTTTTCCCCTCAAATCCTAAATTAATCTTAAAATGTTACAGTGAATTGACTTTTGACTTAGAACAAGATCAAAGACTACATAAAAGGGTTGGATAAAATTCTTGAGGCAAACTTGCCTTACTTGTTGAACTGGGAGTTAAAAAGACGATTTTGAGGACAATATATGAATCCTAAAGGACAGAGCTCTCTCACTTCCGGATTAAATCGCATATAAATCGGCGAAAAATTATTTTACGAGTGTGATTTTTATTCAGATTTTAATAAAACGCCTTTTTATTAAAGTCAGTTAAATGTTTCATAAACACAGGGAAAATAAATTTCACAACTTAATACAATACAACAATGCTTAATACAACTAAAGTTCCTTACGCGCTTTCACTTAAAAATACATCAAAGTTAATGGGATTGTGACAAGCGAGTCCGCCTTGGCTTCACACGGTGCACACCAGCAGAAAATAATTCAGAGGCTTTCTGATAGTCCTTAAATAGAATCACCTGAGTCACAAAATGTGGTCTGCCAAGCAATTCACGATCAGATCGATAGTTGATAACTTCTTGAATTTCGGTAAACATTTTTAGTTGAGAGCATACCTGCTGTGTGTCGTCGAGAGTCCACAAGAAGTCCATCGGTGATTCTACGGGCATGAAGTTTTCGCTCGTCCAGGCTACGATGGCAAAGACCAGAGCGTAATTTTGTTGGATGAAACCAGCATTAATATATGCCTTATTTGTCGTGTCGATATTTTATTTTCTATTCCACTGATGCCGTAAGGCATACTTCTAATGTTTTAATTATGACCTGCATGAAATACTTTAAAAAGTATAGAGTCAACCCAAGACTAATTTAATTCCAGCAAGTTAGACTACATTAATTGGGGCTTGTCTTACAGAGTGTGGATATTTGCCAATGATTTAATACATGAAGCGAATTTTAGCAACTAAAAATTGAACACGGAACCTCAATTCATTCTAATTATTATTACTGTGTAGGTGAAGATAAACCGCAAATTTACAAGTCATTTTATCCACAAATGTAAATGACTTTTCAAAAAGAGCAGTTTAACGTATCTGGAAAGCTACGTGTTGGAGAGGTGAGGGCCACGATGTGCCATATCCTGTGTCATTTGTGAAGTATTTCCAGCCCCCAAATAGAAATAATAAAAGTGAGAGTGAAGGCACCTAGCACCAGTAACAAGAGGTCATGACCAATAAGCCATTGTGGAGTGGACAATGTTTACATTAAAGGAGCTAGTTAAACAGCATTTGGGTTTGGGTCATCTCAGAGAGGTGACGGGAGGTCATTATTCTTTAAGTCAAGTGAATGACAGGATTAATTATCTCGAGTTTTTGATGACTTGATATATCCTGTGGTTTCAACTGCTAAAGCTGTACATTGACGGACGAAAGAGCTAAAACATCAAGCCTTTGACCTCAGAATCGGTAACTGCTAGGGTGCATAATTGACCAAGTCCGTCCCTTAGACTTCGTGTGAATTGGTGAGTGCGTGTGAAATGAAGAATTGAAGGTAAGGCTAAGCGTGAGTGCCGGTAAAAACAGAGTAGATTAGCGATAGGAAACTCAAGTAAGCTATTCAAGTGATCCATTTAAACTGGTGCTGCTTGCAAACTGAGATGCGAAAGAAGGTACGCGGCTAGGATAAATGCCAGACGGCCATAGAAGTGGTAAGCAGCTCCCCATGGTGTGAACAAGAAATAACATGGATGACCTTGATCGACAGACTCGATCACGAAAAATGCAATTAATGGAAATATGGACTAAGATAAAGAGGATTTCAAGCCCAATAAGGAACATTTAAGCAACTGCAAATGGTTACTTCTAGTAGCTACTTTAACGTACACTAATATGCAGACATTTTGTCAATGAAAGAGATGCAAAATATGCATTGGATCGGCATATTTAAGAATCCTAATTCAGTAAGAGCTTTTTGAAGAGCATACTAAGACATTGGCTGTTAAGCTGGAGGTAAAATCGGATACGTCATAACAAAATTATGCTAAAGCATTTTCTACTTCCTTTATTTTTTTATTACGTCTTGCTATATGAAAGGAAAAGTGGATAATGGCAACTAACTTGGAATAAAGATATGTGATCTACGCAGATTTACTTTGGCAAGACTTGGCTGCTACACTGACGAAAAATGGTCCAAATATTGCTTAAGACAACGTAGATAAATGAGTTCAACATCGCTAACTATCGACATGACATAACAATACAAGTCAGGTGGTTTTCCTGTCTTGATGGCACGCTAAACGACAAAGCGGGTTTTCGGAGGATCAAATTTATTCAAGCAGACAAGCACAAAGACTTGACAAGAAGTTGCACGCTAATTAACCCGCGCAGTAACAAGGAAAAACACAGGAAACCATCAGACCCTGTATGGCAAGACTGAAGCAGTAAGATCCTGCAAGTGATTCTGCAGAATAAAGTATTCATGTGAAACGGAGGTGCCAACCAGAATTTGCGAGATGAGATGACAAATTTTTGATTTCACAAAAAGGAAATTTGAAGTTCTCATCCCATACAGAGGCTAATGCATCTTGAAAAATAACTCAATTACTTGCCTCCAAAGGACAAACATTGTCAATAGGAATCCTCTGCAATGGGGTTACTCGAATTTAATTAATTTAACCGAAAAATTTCTGCAGCATCTTACAGTTGTCTTTTACTCAAGAAGATTTATAACTTTCATTTTCAATGAAATTAACGTTAACTCAAATAGTGAAGCTAGAGATGGTTCAGCAAGGGGCAAAGCAATAGCCGATGCTTCCACTAGTTTGCAAGTCGATAGACAACGCATTTGACCTACTTCGATATTGCCCCATCATTAGAGCAAAATCGCTTAGAACGTCGCTTTCCTGGCGTCTCAGAAGTTTGTGCATCAGTTGGCGCTCCGACTAACTCTGCTCTTCGTGGTCTGGGAGTCCTTCTAAGACCGCCCAATGACTTTTCTTCCAAGTTAATTTTGTCTGTTGAACCACCGTCTTCAAAGATTAGGCTTGCCTGAAGTAGAAGAATTAAACAACAGACCATAATATCCATAGTCGTTTCACGGGTTTCCCCGGTGCATAACTAATGATAGATGCATTGATAGAATTTAAAGAACGAACATTAATATCCCAAACTTTTTGACACGAAATAAGACCTTGCACGTATTTGTGTCGAATTTGCTCAGTGCATCAGAACTGCGTAGTCTTAAGAAATAAGAGCAGTTAAGTGAGGTTTAAGACATCAAGTCAAGGTAAATCAGATCTCAATAATCACGTCTGCGACGACACACAGTATTATCTTTTAATCGTTAATACTGATTTTTTTTAATATTTCAGTTTCATAGCTTTCCATTTTAGGGGTGACGCTTTAAAAAAATGACAACACGCCTATAAAAGCCACAGTGAGTTTGTTTCGACTTTTATGCAATTATTTGACCATGGATTAATAAATGTATTTGTAAACGTAGCGTTTGCTTTCTCAAAAGTGACATAAATTAATCTTTTTTTCAGAGGGCATATTTAACACAACTAATTAGAAAATCTAGACTTTGATTGCTTGAAGCTAAACCTTGTGTGTGCTCTGCTGTTTAAGTATGAAGTCAGTTTTAAGAGAACAGCCTTGATTAATCTTAAGAACATGTATTGTGAATTCTTGTACTCCAAACAGTCTACCGTCTTCTGACAAAACTATGCTGCCTTGGTGCTTTCTCAGGGTGGTAATTTGATTACCCGTAAGCTGAAGTCGATTCTTCCCTCGTGACTGTAAACACAAATGCCTGTTCAAGCATGCAAGGAAAGGCGCGAGGTTCTGCGCCTAAGTGACAATTGTCAGCCATGCGACTCACAGTAAATTGTCATTGGTTTGAGTATGGTCTGGGACAATCGGGTTGATGCGGTCTGCTAATCTGCTCACGTGCATAAATAATTCGCCTAGACACACCTTACGATTCGGTGGGTTTATATCAGCCCAGAATTTTGAATTTTCAATTGTTTAAATTTAGATGCCAATGATTCTCCTTATTGCATTCTAGGGTACATAGTGCTTTAAAACATGCTTCCAAAAGCCTGCATGAAGTGCCCTTGCCGATGTCAAGCTAACTACAGCATTACTTAATCAGAATTTGATTGAATTAAATTGCGCAAGGGCATATTATCGTCCACAAAATAGAACGACTGGAGCGGAAAAAGGGGGGGCAATCCCACGGTAGGCACCACAATGCCGGACAATATTGCCTTCAAATCCTCAAACTTGTCAATTAGGAAGTTTTTTTCGACAAAAGGAAGGTTCGTGTGTGGATACTCACTGCATCTGGTGCTAACTACTTCGAATAAATATGTCGACCTAACCAAGTTCACTTTAATCCTAAGGAGGAAAAACGATCTAAAATGCAGCAGCCATGGAAATGAGAAGCCCTGCAAGCAAAAGTGAGTGACCACAATATTTGTCTTTTTTCTAATTAAGTAGTATTGATGGATGTTTAGTCGTGAATAGCCCAATAAATTATAAACGTTATAATTTCATGTGTTATTAACAAAAAAGTAAATCCTTTGTATGACAGCGTTAATGTTGTTTAAATTAAGAGACGACGCTGCGAAGACTACTGCTTTGTATGCTTACTTCGATGGATCGAAATCGTGCCCCATGGTCATGGCGGAAGGCCTTGATTGGCATGGGATTATTGCAGGCACCCATTTGTATAGATTATCCGCCACACTAGGTTCAAGTCAGAAATCTTGCTGCCCCAAATCTAAGCCTATTTGTGTCTGCGTTTCGTTTAAAAATACTAAGGTTACCAAAATAAACAAGGCCAGCCTAGATTTAAAAAAACGGACTATTTCTACAAAGATAGCAAAAGTGAATAACCTTGAAGTTGAATGTTTTTGAAGTTTCATTACTTCAAATTTGATCGAGTCTTCCACAAATTTTAACAAATACTTAAACTAACTACACATCTTACATTAAAAGAGCTAGCTTGTAATTTAACTATCAGCTAGTGAAGCGGTCAATTTGTGTCCCAAGAAAGGTATACCTCGTAAATCAGTAATTGTTCAACTAGTATAGGATCAGCGTCTGGTTGCTTGAGGTAATTGTCCGCAATTTCCTTCATTCCTTGATCCTCTAGATTGTCTGTGATGTCGTAGAAGGTTTCTTGGTCTGGTACCGCAGCCAGCACTTTGTTTATGAGCAACATCGTGTGCCGGCAAAACTCTACGTCACCAGATTCATTCCTGAGCAGTTCGATGATGTAGGACCACGGTTTACCGTTTACCTCTAAATTGAAATGAAATCAATATAGTATTGTTGGTTTGGTGCCACTTCAAGTGGTAATGCATAAGATCACACGTTAAATTAGGTGGCAACTTTCTGTATTTTTAGCTTTGCGCATGCTTAGTTATTGTGTTGTGCACAAATTTGGTACAGAACGTTTTTCAGTGTTTTCAAATAGAGGAACCAAACTTACTCGACGACTTATGAAAATCATCAACGGTCTCTACAAAGATATTGGCGTTCGTATCAGCGTAACCAACGAACACGGAGAGGAGGTGAAGGGCAGTTTTCTTTACAAGGGAGAACTAAAATAAAACAAAACGGAGGAAGCCTTTGAAATCGTAACTTTCATGTGAAACTCCTGCATCTCCAATGGGGATGCTTTCTGAACATTTCAAATTAGGCAACGACAAAAAATTGGAAATTTCAAAAATAACTTTCAAGGTCTTTTGGCTTTGAGCGAACGCTCACAGGCAACACGCGTTTTCCGCTCACCATGTAGTCATCGTAGGCGTTTAAACCACTGCTGTAAAGTGGCTGAAGGGTAAAAGCTGCTGAGTAATTGCCGTCGAAAATAAACCTATTTCACGTCTTCAGTAGAAAATTCATCACAAGCCACTACAGCTAATAACTTACTTTGCAGGTTAGGAGGGAATAGAGCCACCTTATGGTTTCGGGATGTTCGCTCACCCCGGCCATTCCATCAACGTAAAGTATCAGCTGACCGAGGGCTGAAATGGGGAGGGACAAAGGCATCGGTTATTAAGTCAAACGAAGACGGTGCGAGAAGTCAAACATTCTAAGTGTATGCTAAAGCTTTCAGCTACTTGAGCACCTCGATCATTCATTTGTGACAGGTTCATCTGGAGAAAAAGTTTTTCAATCTCCAAGGGTAAGGGTGGATTTTGCAGGCGTAATCCAGTCCTACTTTGTAGACTGTGATACACTCGCGGTAAGTCTTAGTTGTGTTATGTCCAGGACGTCAACTGTAAGCAGTGGTCTGCCACCTTTGAATTAAAGGTCATCTGTCTGATTTTTATACTGCGCAAGCTCCTAGTCAGCGTCTAACACGTTATTTGTATCGAGGTAAGAGCCATTCATCAGATACGTGACTTGAAATTCACTGTCAGCTTGATAAAATCAAAACACCTGTCTTAATAGCAAGTTTGAAAAACGGGATTTATTCTGCTATCTGGCAGTCAGAAAAATCCGAATTCATCATGAAGTGGCACCCTAGTAAAGTTTTCAAACATTACCCGAGAATGAAACAAAGAGCTGAGTTTTTTACCGATACAGCGGTGTCATTTCAAATTGAGGGAGATATAGAAACTTGGAGAGTTTCCTGCCAGCTTCATACACAGAAGCCATGGAGTGCTTTTGCTTCTAGCTTCGATGCTGCTGGAACTGAAGCCCTATCTCACGGACTTAGTAACTTATTGGCGGGTGGCGTGTGCTTGTATTAACTCATCAGGATTTCGTTTTCTGGGAATTACACCGTAAAAAATGTTAAACATCAAACACTGTTGGCCATCGATGTGCCTAAAAGATCAGTTCTACTGACTTGTGTAGACTAATGCAGCACTAATGTCCTTTGTCACATTAAACCATGAGGCCACATCTTTTCCAATTTTCCAATTTGCTCACCTCGAAGGATATAGTTTTGGTGAGTGTGTTCAGATTGTGAACCAACCGTAACCAGGCACGTCAGTCCGGAGTGGGTCACAAAGTCGTGCACCAGGTCCTTATCGTTCTAAAATAATGAAAGAATTGGTCAAAGTGATGAATTGACCATTGTAGCCTATCAATATTTTTGTGAAACTAGGAGCAGTTGTAGATTTTCATGCCAAATTTAGTTTAACTTTCTAAATGTGGATACCGTTGAAACATACTTTCTGGTGATCTAAAAGACCGAACCAGTTCAGCTTTGTTACTTGTGCGATGATCAAAAAAATTTGCCACAGTTACATCTGTGAGGAATAAATCTCTGAATGAGTTTTTATTCACTTGGATTAAAAGGTCTCTTGTAATAGTTTGTACCCATTCTACGAAATAATCACGCGCAACGCAAGATTTCGGACTAATCAATATGTTTTTGGACATCCCCAAGTTACCAATCAAAGTAGAAACATACCATAAAAATCTGCTTTAAAGAGAAGAGGGCCCTCCGGAGCTCTTGTCCCTTTGCAGAATAAAGTCGGTCT
The DNA here is from genome assembly GCA_900604375.1 of Mesocestoides corti. Taxonomy (NCBI): domain Eukaryota; kingdom Metazoa; phylum Platyhelminthes; class Cestoda; order Cyclophyllidea; family Mesocestoididae; genus Mesocestoides; species Mesocestoides corti. The sequence continues at coordinate 42,910 of UXSR01005490.1, forward strand.
GCGAAAATAAGCAAAAGCCTTTTACTTGATTGTAAAAATGCGTTTTCTTCAGTTGTGTGGGGATTTATTGTGCACGATGCATTAATTTCTGAGGCTTATTAAAACTAGCAAGTCTCCCAAATTAAAATTTATTTTTGAAAAAAAAACTTTTACCAATCGCTATTGAAGTTTCTGTTGCATGAACGGCGTTTCGGTTTAAAAATAATTTGTCACAAGCGAAACTTCAGTTGTTTCACTCACTGCACCCCAGCAGGTAATTTGGGTTTATTATTTCAAATAGAAACTGGATTCTTCCAAAAATTTTAGAACAGTACAGAATGCAGTTGAGTTTCTAAAATTTTTGCTCTGCATTCAAAATCTTCCGAGCTTTGGCAATTTCTCGAACTGAAAGTTTCACTGAATAAATGGGTTCTCTGTAATAATTCAGTAAAACGTGCTTGACTTGGAACCATTGAAGCGGTGACAAAAAATATCCCCTGTAATTCTGCCTATTAACGCCAGGATTTGGAGTCAAAAATTTATTGCATTAAACAGATGTAGTGTGGTATTCAACTGTGCATGAGACTAGATGAGGCTTTCAAGACCTATCTTGAGTTGAAAACATTTACATGACGTTTTGACTTATTTATCGACGCGACTTAGTACAAACACTCCATTATAAGTCCAGGTAGCAGAGGTAACAGCTCTATACCAAGCGAACCTTTCATCATTGTATGTGCGTGTGAACTTTGCTTGTTTAGCGTAGTTTGTATGCGTGATTCACTCAATTTCAAACCGGAAGCTCTGGCTCTGTTAAGAGCTACGCTATGTGTGGTTGCACGGGTGTATAGTGCTGTAAATTACTTGTGACAACTTCCAATACGTATCAATTGTGGCATACAGACATTCCTTAATTCCAGACGGAATCTTGCCCATTACAATAAAGAAAATTTGAAATAGCAACTCTGCAATTTGGAAGTTGAAAACACATAAAACCCGGTTCACATTATTGAATGCCCAGCATGAAGTAGCACAAAGTTTCCACTATTGTCTGGCCACCAATATAGATCTCGTCTAGAAAATACTTTATCAGATTTAAAGGGGAATTTTAGGCATACGCATACTGGTAACATAACTCATTGTACAAATGGAGCATGTCTTCGATTCTTACGTGAGGGCTTTTCTAACCAGAAATACACATGAAACCGCTTAGAGAGCAGAAAAAGCGAATTCTAATAACTTGGCTTAAAGTAGGCCTCTGGCACAAGTGTCCTACAATGCTTCCCTGAGGTTTTCAAAATTAAAACCAGTCTCAAAGTGTCCAATCGTCCTCCGTTTACGAAATAAAAAGCCTTGCAAACAATCTAGCTCATTTTAACAACTTCAGCAGCAAATTGCAGCCTTGGTTGAAAGAAATAAACTTCAATTATAAAAAATTCTTCTTTTTAGTGCACAGACTTTCCGCCAAAAACTAGACCCTTTAATGTACTCAAAGGCGGAAAAGTAATAGCTTGCTCAAAATCAATGAACAACAATGAGGCTGTTAATATTTGAAGTGACTAGGACTGGAACGAACGCTGTGAAAGTTCTGGGAGAGGAATGCCTTGATGAGAATAAAAGCCACTGTGAATTGAGTTTCAAACAAAAATCTTAACACAACGCCCGAACAATTACCAATCTTTTTTGAGTTGCCAAATAAGTACTAATAGCATTAAAATACGCACAGAATTTGAGACTTGTCTATGGATGACTGAAAACTATTGCGTATGGCCGTTCGTTAAAAGTACACAATCTTAAAAATTTTGGTCTACTAACTCCCATGATGCTAGATTTCACGATAAACTCAGAAGCCCATTGAAAGATTGCTGGTAATTTCGATGCATAGTTAAGGGCCTTTATTTACTTTGCTCAACGAATTAATGAAAAGAATAAAAATTAAGTGCATGCACGGCATTAAAGAAATGTATCGTGCCAAAAATCCGAACAATGTGCCTCCATAACCCAGCTACATATCTTTAAAGGGAATTATCCTTTTTACGCGACGTCACACCTAGAAGGCTGGCTCACGAACGCAAGTGCGCATGTGTTCTTGAGTAAGTTCAAACTCCTGCGCAGTTTACATTGATTCAACGCAACTAGTGTGACTCAGTTAAATACAACGTCACCGAAGGAGGCGCAGATTAAAAATGACCTTCAGAGACAGTTTACATAGAGTAAGCAAGCAGTGCAGGAAAAAAGTACGAAAATACATACTGCAATTTTAGATGTTACTTTAATTGGATTGTGCAAGAAAATATTTAGTGCATGGCTTTTCATGCTAAAAGTTAACGTGAGTTGTATGTTTTGGCATAAAACTGTGATAAGGTTTAAAGTGGGCCATGAGCGATTTGTTCCTCGCCTCACATCTATTGAATTTGTTTTGTTTTACTAATTACAAATAATAAAATTGTATACCAAAAACTAGCAAAGTCCTATCGTGAGATAATCGTTGTGCATTCTCAAGTTTAGTTAAAAGTGAATCTATTTTGACAAAAATTCTGCAAAAGGCTTATATGCGTACTGAGTAGCGACTGATAAGTCGTAGAAGTAGTTGTTGAGGCGTATGAATTGCGTGTGCACAATCCCACACGAAACGCATAAGTTCAACTAGTTATGGATTTCATTTTCCACATGCAATGTTTTGATCACCAAGGTAATATAAGCTAACAACAAGATTGCAGATAATGCTGTATAAAAAAGGCAGGATTTCCAATAGTTTTGGTTGGGATTTAGTGGCTGCTTTTAGTAGGGCATGTTACAGAAAATGCAATTGTACCTCCAATCCTTAACATTTCCAGTTCAGTATAATATGACTAAATATACATAGGACCAGACAAAGTCTCCATTTACTAGAGACTTGGTTGATAACTTTGTCTGAAATCACGACATATCACACAAATGTTAGCTGCTATTAGTTGGATTGGTTCTGCCACATTTAAAACATTTTGCCTCTAAATTCGATATATTAGATCACTTTATTGTTGTGTAAAACCAATTTTTTTCGCGTCTGCCTATTTACAGCTTAAGTGAGCATTAATACAAACGTTTGAAATTTTTTATAAGGAATCACTGCTGATATCAAAATAATTTAATTAAAACAAGCATGTAAAAATCCTTTTAAGTAGGTTTTCGATTTTGGCCAGATTAATAATGTATGAGAAAATTTGTAAAGTGAATGACTTACTGATAATTGCTTGAACTCGAACGACAGATTTAGTTCGCAGAACGATGGCTATTGAATCACTAGTATGAGTAAAAAATTTGGATTGAAGGCGCAATCTCAAAGTAAAATTTTAACCAACTGAATATGATTTCCAGCCAAATATAAACGCATTAAATGTTGATTTCTAAGCTTCATTTAATTTACCTCCCTATTACATAAGACAGCACAGTTTAGCTTTGTAATGCATTTGAATAGTGCAATTTGGATTATGCTTTTATGTGTCTACTTGACGTCAAAGAAAAAAAATAAGGAAATTCGCCAAGCAAAAACCTCAAATGGTGACCAAACGATTTTTGAGGTAATATCGAGACGCCCAACAGTCAAATATAATTGGCCTGAGTAATTTCGACAAGTGTAACCAAACAAGTGCCGAAATAATTTGGATTTTAGTGGTGCGATTACCTTGATCTTTCACTGTGACCTATTTTGAAACGTAAGAGTGCAGTTGCCTGCAGTAATTTGCTAAAAATATGAGGATATTTGTTCAGTGCAATTTAGCAAAGCACTAATTAATCTAGCTGATGTCTTCAAAAAGTTTGCAAAAGCACTAGCTGGTTGAGTAACTGATTGCTGGTTTATTTAGCACTTTTAAGCTGGTTTGTGAGTTATGAGAATTGTAGTTCAATTTATTTTAAAAATCCAGAAGGACTTCAGCAGTCGTGTTACGAAATGCAGATTTGATGGTAAAGGAGTGAAAATTCAGTTAAATAACATAAGTGTTTTGTTTTTTATTAATTTTGTTGCTATGTTAAGCAATACACTACTCTAGAGGAAAAATGACTCCAACTCAGCACATGCTCGTGACTCAAGGAACCCGGTGCGTGGTAGCAGGACACAGTAAAGTAATACAAAAGAACAGACTGGATCGCTTTCACAGATGAAAGAAATTTGCAATCAAAAAGATACAAACAGGAAATCACCTTAAGCAAGAGTTGGCACATCATGTATTCAGTATTTTTCAAAGAAAATAATCTAAGGTAAAACCTATACGTTGATTTTTAGCAAAACCAACCACCAACTTGTCTAGAACCATTCTATACGACGTGTCCAAACTGATTTAAATAAGTAATAACCTTGTTACACATCAGTTACTTACTCATCCGAAAGCCCTTTTACGTCATCCCACTGCTCTTGGAGGGTTGAATCCATATCTAAATAAGTGCCAAAGTAGTTTTGTTCCGCCCCAAACCTGTAGACTTGAAGCACACAATTTTCAAGCTGAAATTTAGACAAAAACGATGACGTTACTTCGTGCGGAGCATCCAAAATTTTATGAAGGCCAGGTAGTTGAGTTCGTAAACAGACATCGGTAAGAAATGCAAATCTAGGTGGCTTGGGGGGTTCAAGAAACCCAGACTTGGTGTAATCAAATGGATCTATGTCATCGAGGTAGTAGGCACGACAGGTGTAAGTTGTCATTCTCGAAGACGAGGACAATTTACATGTTCGTTTGTAGCGCTGGTTACTGTGATCACATCAAAGCGCATTTAAAAAGATGTGACCTTTGCCAAATCATCTACGTTTGCCATCATATTAGAGGTGTTTATTTATTTAACTCAAAAAAATTAAAAGATAGAAAATTACAAAGTGACTTTTAAATAATATAAATGCTTTCTTCAGATCAAATTGATATCATGCAGACTATATCAAACTGACAAGTCAGCTTGGTACCTGGCTTATTTCGAAATCAGACATTCATTATCATATTCACACGGCACAAATCCACTTTCTTTTCAAATGTTTCATGTTTAACAATGTTTTTCTACAACTGGATTTAAGGCTATTTCATCTTGATTATATTCACTCAGAATTCTTCAATGAAACAAAAAAAAAGGAAGTGAGCAAGAGTGGATTTGAACATTTAAAATTTATTTCCAAAAAACTGGTGGCGTGTTTTATGATACTGACTATAAGGGAGAAGTAGTTTAAGTGGTGATATATGAGTGAAAATTTAGGCGTAGCAAATGTTAATGCAACTCCCAGATACTTATTAAGTCCCTATGTTATCATATAGTACTGTCCACATATAAAATCACCTTTTTTCACTATTACTGGGCTACGTTACCTGTGCCTTGCCAAAATCCTGGTCGTTTGTACTAAATTTTTCACTCCATACTATTTTATTATTATTAATGTTTCTTTCAAACCAGATGAACTTTAAATTCTATTTAAAGTTTACCCTTAACCCAAATTCAAATGCAAGGAGTTTGTTGTACCTTAATATTCTAGCAAGCATACTGCACCCCGCATATAACAATTTCTAGATCAATTTGAAATTTATATATCATTACAGGCAAATGTTCGAATTTCTTTAAAATTTCAGTGCAAAAAATGGTGCATAATTAAGTCCTTACATTGACAGACATATTTATCAGTTAGTTGCGAA
>UXSR01005490.1:49025-68379 GCA_900604375.1 Mesocestoides corti
GCTGTTGGCTACCGGTTATGGGAATAAGGACTGCTTTCTTTGTTCACGTATGTGCGTGTAAATAATCTCTATCTCCACAGCCTCATATCCTTAATAATACCAAATAACCGTGTTTGCACTTGATTTAAATTGCAGGAAATAATTGCTTATTTAAAATATTCGAAAGTGCCGTTAGAATACAAGGACTTATAATGCGCATCCTAGGATAAGTTTGGCACTTGGTTTGCATTGATTACTTGTTGAACAATTTTAGAGCATAAAGTAAAACGCTTGGTACTACCAAAAGTTTCCTAATTCGCTCCCACTTTGTCTCCTATCAGAAGCGCACGTAGAACTTATATATTTTTGCTAATTTAGACCAATTTTAATTTGATAGATTTATAATTCTCTAAGCCACCCTGTACAAAGGTTCGCTCAAATTTGTTTATGGGTTTGTGATGAATGCGGCGTAACTATTAGCATAATCAAATGTATGCCTATTTTTTCGACAATGTCTAATACCCACTAATATGCAACCTTAAGATGCACCTTGCATTGCCGTAAGAGTCATCTTTCTAAAATTAGTACTTTGTTGTTCAAAATGGTTATTTTTTTGTGCTTTGGTTTCCTTAATTGCTATAAGTTTAACGTGCTATGGCAGACGCTGGTTGTTGCACTTTTTTCCCTATGCAAAACTGTGCTATTTGTATTCCATAATTTTGCCTTTTTCCAATATTGGAGGTCTGTAAGGAATTGTATAATAAACTTGAAGATAATGTACATTTAACCCAAAAATTTAATTTAAAGACTATAACATATACCACATATTGCTACACGTCACCTCTAAATGAAAGTTGATCTTTTATGTCATCCGCTTGTTAAGCATTAAATACATCCACATTATTGTTTGCACGAATTCTAAATCTACATATACGGGAAAAATAACATTTTTGTGAAATCGTATTATGCGCATATTAAAATACAACGATTGAGAATTTTCAATTGTATCTGCTTATTCCATATAAAAAAACATTGTGATATGACACCAACTGTCATCATTGTTTACATAAGCAGACATTTATTCAAACAAAACACGAAGAACTTATGCTTTTATGATCCCAAATAAACGCATAAATATCAAAACGGATGGTTAATCATAAACAAGGTGGGAACTAAACTTGATTTATCAATTTTCTTCGTTGTAATTCATCAACATTTGTCAGAATACACTGAAAGCTGTGTTGACAGTTTTGCAAATTCAGTAGCATTTCATATACCCACGAAAGGTAAAATTCATGTTTGCTGAAAGTAATTGACACCTTACCTATCCTTTAATTAAAGTCTGGGAAATAAGTGGCAAATAAGGCGTCGAAGAACTGTAGAGGAGCAATTCGATATCGATCAATTTATCCAAAAATATCTGCGGTCTTGCAATTCTTAGAAAAGACTGAAATCAGGCTTTGTGCAGGGTAAATTGGGCTATCGCTAATCAATCCTTTGAAGCCACACATGTTGCCATGGGCATCTAAATTGATCAATTACCTGATCATCCAGTTAACTCGGAAAAAAAACATTTACAACTATTTAGACATCTTACTGACACGCCATTCTCATTTTTAAATTATTTTAAACCATTTAAGAATGCAAATTCAGGATTTCTTATAACATCTTTCATGCCATCGACTTTTATCTCTTCGTTTTTAAAGTCAGGTTAGAGAGTAGATTTAAAGTGGCTGTGCCGTTTCATCATTTTAATAATAAGCATATTCATATAAGGTATAACGATACAAAACTTTAAGCGATGGAATACGTGAAATAAGAAATTGTGTCCCTAAAAATTTGACATCATTTTCTCACCTTGTGAAGTGTGTAAATTTTGTTCAGTTTTTTACATAATACTGTATATTTTAATCCGTTTATTTGAATAGAAGCTATGTTTCATGTACTGAAGCACCTTTAATCCCCGTCAAATGTGAATTCGCAACTTGTATTTGTTTCGCAATTCCATAAGCAAGCTCCAACAACGATATAGGTGTTGGAGGTTCAAGGGGAAAAGGGTCTCAAAGGCCACAAATGCTAGAACAGACAGCTGTTTTTAATCTTAGCCCAAAAGAAATTATAAGCAAGGCGAAAGTCTAGAAAGCCAGAGATCTGCTTATTTGTTTGGCCAAATTTTCTTTGATGAAAAGGCGACCGGCAAGGACAAAATCTTAGGATGTTTCAGAACTGACTACTTAAGGTATTTGAAGCAAAGCAATATCCTCAATTCATTGTTCAACAAAAGGTAACTCCATTAAACTGAAAGCTCACAACGCAAACACATCTTAACACGAAATTACCAGGGTATAGACAATGTGACATTAGAGTAGCTCTCAAACTCATCTGCCTTGATAACATGTGATTTCTTTCAGTGGAGTTATGCCGAGGGACTGATCCATGTCCCTCACTTCCTGCATGCGTGGAAGAACGTGTTATACTATGCAGAAACCTAAGTAAGGAAAAGAAGACCAGGAATGAAGGTGAGAAAACCATTTATTAGATGGCTCAGCCCCGATGTGCTGCTCTCGTCTTGGTACATGCAGCAACAGGCATGCACAGGAGGGGCATGATTGATGGAGGCCATCGACCAATGGAATTTCGATGGGCTAGTAAATGAATAATAAGATGCTCAGCAAGGTAGCAGGGTAGGTGTGTACACAGGGCTGCATGATCAGGTGTCTTTCTAAATGACTTATAGGATCCTGAGGTGGGCGTAGGGTGGATCGTTTGAATGTGCTGGAGAGGGTTGATGGACCTAATCCATCACAATTCACCAAAGACTCAGAAAGAGAACCACTGTGGTTCTGAAGACTGATGCACAGTTTTAACTGCGATGAACGTAGCATAACTTTAACAGCCAATTTGATGTATGTCATGTCCCAAAGGGCCCACACATTGAACTTTGGCGGAAAATTCGAGACATTTTAGAATTCCCATTTCATTTAAAGTTTTCCTGAAAAATGTTTAGAACAAGTATACCTTGCTCACAATTAAGCGCATCATTTGGCTGTCAATTTTCTCTGCCAAATATTTTTACTCCTAAGTGGTTCTGAAATGATGTCAAATTGTTAGGGACAACCTCCAGAGAAGATGCAATTTATGACATTCATGTTTAGAGAATGGTGGAAAGTCTTCAATACAAGTTAGGATTTAATCATGGGTTCATTTCATTGATTTGAACATTTTCGGAAATCTCTTCACTCAATCTTTGCCCATTTTGATCGGGCCATGAATCAGAACACCTCAGCCGGTTTTGGTTCAACATGCGACCCAACAGTCTGCTTGTAAACTAAATTGACTTAAATTACGAAATCATGTATTTACTTGACTTTCTTATCTAAAAACCATGAAATGAATAAATTCCTTCCATAGTATAGTGAAAGTAAAAGCGTTCATGACAAATTAAAGGTCGTCTTATTTATTTTATCAATTATTCATCATCATAAAATTTTCACATCCAGTAATCTTCACGTAGACTTTCAAAAAAAAATGGAATAACGTAATGCCATGTTCACACAACTTTACCTGCTCAACGGTTCGTGTATTTTACGTTTTTGGAGCAGTTCTACACTTTTCTAACCACAAAATCACTTAGCTCATAAGGTTTCAACATCTACTGTCCCTGTCCTCTACAGAAAGCTTGACAATACGTGCACAAAACCTGAGACACAAAATCCTTCTTGAGTAGACATCGGATAATTTTCAGAGTAAACTAGGTTGCGTAAAAATTATTGACTGAGATCAAAACATGACATTAAAATCAAGCTTGTCAATGGGAAGTGGATCCTGACCCGCAAAACCAGACTGATATTTAGTGTTTTCAAAGTTATCTAAATACTTTTCGATTCAGGCGACGCGCACATCCACTGACCTATTCAAGTGAACATCAGAAATGACTCAAAATTCATCGGAAACATGACTCACTTTTGTCATATCAAATCCAAAATCCGTCATCATCGATGCGACGTCGTTATAGCCCTTAAAATTGTGCTCGCTTTCCACCGAAAACTCTTTCCCAAACTTCTCAGTTTTGCATAAATCCATTATTGCCGCAAACCCAACAGGTCGTTTTTGTGCACGTACCACGAGGTGTTGTAGTTCCGTTGGCATCTTCGTAAACAACTCCTTGGCTTTCTTCGTTTTGTAGACAATGGACACCTCTCCTCCCATGTCGTCGACCCCAGTGTCAGGATAGTAAGTGCACCAAGGACAGTCCTTCACCTTCCCGCCCAAATGCGCCCTGAGGTATTCGTCGAAATCTGTGAAATTCACCGCTATCTGGGCTTCGTTTTGAACACTTTGCGTCTCTCCTTTATGCCTTAAGTTGACCCGATTCTTCTCTTTCCAGCCCGAGACCTCTGGACCTTTGAAGGAGGATTGTCGTGGAAGAGGTTTGCTCTCTGTAGTGTCCTTTTCTTTTGTATTCGAATCTTGTCGTTTTGCTTGTGGCTGATGGACGTCAGAGTCACAATCGACAACTGACACCCCATCTTTCTCTCGAGTGATCCTTCTCGTGATTGGGCGTGATCTCTTTTCTTCCTGTTCTTCATCGCGGCTCTGCTGTCTCAGTTTATCATTCTGAACTCTTTTTTCTTGTTCCATGCGTTTTTTTTCTATCTCCGGAAGCTTTCGATCAGACCGCAGTGTGGTTGCGTTAGGAGTGGTGCTGGCTGTTGGCTGATTGTATTGGACTCCATAGACGGATTCCCTCCAACTGCTTCGAGCTGGTAGGCCCTCACCTGTGCCTTCACGAGAGTTCACTCGTTGGAGATATCGCCCGCCAATGTTTATTCTCGGCTTCTCTTCTGGTGGGGGAATTATGATATCATCCGATTTACCACCACCAGCACTTTCATAACGCGACTTCAATTCATTTGTGCGTGAGGGTATGGTAAAACTGTTGAACTTTGAAGAGTCACTACCTCGGTTAGCGGTTTGTAGGTACCGATCAGCAAGACCACCTGTGCGAGAGGCGGTTGTGGAGCGCGTGTAACCTGCAAGGGGGCCGCTGCCATGACGAAGTGAGCCGTAACTTCGGGTTCCAGAAGAAGAAAAGGCGTCTCGTCCATACATACTACTTCAAATCAAAAAGGAACTGAAACGGCTATGTAATTTTGCTGGATTCTCGTAGGTACCTCCTGGATAAGCTGAATGAACAGAAGACGAAAGGTCGCTTTCTGGAATGCCGACTCCTCCATGTTTTCAGCAGGAGGAGATAAATAAAAGGGAAACCATGGCTAAAGTTAAACTAGCTAAATGTATGTGATATTCTAACAGAAATGAATGTCCATGTAGGCTTGTCAGGTGACCAGCCTTAGGTAAAGGGCGCCTACGTGCGGAGAGGTAGCCCAATAATTCGGGAAACGTGTGTACTTGCAGCATGTCTGATTGGTTGTGGATGGGCTACATGTGATTGGTTGGCATCTTCTGCCCAGCCTCTCTAGTAAAGATTAATACGCATTTTCGAGGTGAACGGGTCATGTTTTATGTAAACAGCAAACTGCTAAAAGTGTAGCGAAACGAATTTAATTAATCCTAGAAAACTGTAACTGAGCTTTTGAGGGGTGCCTGTTCAATTAGCCTGACAGCAATATCGGGATGATGCTTCTTAAAAGAAAGCTTACAACCGGCTTATAACCCTGAGTTAATGTACGCTGTTGCCTCTCACGTGTCTACTACTCCTTTAAATTTGCCTGAATGTCATCACGGATACTGGTATTTTTGCGTGACGATCTTGCAACTCCAAATTTACAACTGTAAAATTAATGGCTTTAAAGAGGTTTTCTCCAGAATACTTTTAACGCATTATTTGTCAATAATAAATTCACTATGTGAGAATTCAAGTTTTGTTCTGGGAATGTTACGTCTATGGAAGGTTTTCACATGGCAAATCATAGATCAGCCACCACCGCAATCAGAAAACCTGCGGGTCTATTTTATTCTTTATTCTATCGATGTTATTAAAAAAGGTAACCACTAGAAATCGTCTGCTTTTCGTTTGGGTTAAATTACTGCAAAACAGGGGAATGCAAATATGTTTAATGGACAGATTCGTTGGTTTTCCGTTGCTCACCTTAAATCTATCTGTCAATCAAAATAAACACCGACAAAAGATGTCTTTTTCGTAATTTTAATGTAGATTCTCATTATACACATAAATGCACACGCAAAAATCATATGAACCAAGTTATAAGGTAACAGACAATTTCCCCTTTACCACGGTTTTCGCTTCTACAAGCAGAAGAACGGTACACTCTTATTGTTCTAAATGAAAGGCATAATGGGCAAAAATGTGCTCCTCCTATTTACTACTTTCAATGTTTTAAAATGACGTTTGAAAAAGTTGTGGCTTGAATCAGTGCAGAACAACTCCCTGGTCGAGTTTTTACAAGGAGCCTTTTGCACACCCAATGTTGGGGGTGGTGTGTGGAGAAACAAGCACCTCGTGTCAGTTGTGTCACCTGGAGCAGCCACCAAAGCCCATGAACCCCAGCATGGGTCACCAGTGCAATCATTGGGTCCTCATATACTGTTGGCAAAATTTTCGATTTGACCTCCAGTTACATGTACTGATGCCTTGGCCGCATTAGCAAACAAATGCCACTTTTTGTGGTAATACTCGTAGTCAAAGCGGGATGGAAGTAGCATGTTATTTCTCTTGCAATCCAAATTACTTTTAAGAGAACTTATTCCACATCCGAATTGATTTGTAAAACAGCACTCTTGAATCATGGAAATTGCAACGAACTAACCCACATTATTTAGAATTTATTAACTTGTACCAAAATTAGCTCTTTTGAGGCATAAACAATTGATGATCCGGCCAACTAAACTTGGCTTTAAGGTAAACAATTTCTCGAATGCGTAACCATGTGTGCTGCGTCTGATGTGTGGGCCTCGTATTTGGCTTAATTCGTTTAAAGTGGGTCGGATCACAAGATAAAACTTTCGCCCCAGACCCTCATCACAGGGCCGTCAAGATGCTGTCAACTCGACATTCTGAGGGGGAAGTTGCGTGCTCTCTGTTCAAGGAAGCCTTTCAAGAAGTCTTGCTGGTGTTGCAACATTTCATCAAGTCATAGACGATATATACCGATATAGCAGCCTGCTGCATACATTTAGCGTTTTTAGTGGCACTCTGCTCTACCAATGATCCTGCCAGAGCGGAACTGGAGATTCCGTACGCACGTTGACAAGGTGAGGTAATGGCCTAGGTGATTCTTCAAGTCTTAGACAAGTAGCAGCGACCACTCGTTGCTTTTTTAGGGGGCAGGTATTTGGACTTATAAAGAGTGGCCTCACACACTCAAACTTTTGTCCCTCCATTTCCTTATCCCGGTTACCAAGTTGTCAACACTGTGCATAGTATCATTGACATTTAAAATGACTTCATCAGCCATGATTCTGTTAAAGTACTACCTTATATAAAAGATCTCCATCCTTAGTTAAACGAAACCATTATCCCAAGTCTCCAACATGTTCAATTCATAGATCCGTGCTATTTCAGTAGCATCTATTATTATGTGTGAATTTTACGTTGTGATGATACACTCGGATTAAGTCAGAAAAACACTCTCATATTTCAATATAGATGCAGGACTCTGTACTTTTGAGAATTGCACCATGTGGACGTGGGGTTGTGAAGCAGTGATTTCGATTAAATTTTAATTTTGAATGCTACTTATGGTTTTTTCCTTGTGTTTTGTTCAAGTTTTGTGTTAAGGGTTAGCAGAACAATTTTACTGGAGTTTGCGAGTCAACACGTAAAGAGCCAAGTACTGCTGGCTTGTTGCCGAATGGAAAGTTCCCAAAACCACACGATAAGTACAAATCATAGTGTATGGGTTACAAGTGCTTGAAACAACTGAGTCCAGTGCAAAAATGAGGATTTCGTTCCTTAATCGATATTCGGTTGGAAGCCCAAATTAGCGTGCAGCCATCTGCGAGTCGATTTTCTTCAGGTTTAAGAACCATTTATCCAGCAAACTGCCACCGAAGGCGACTGTATTCATGCATTAGTTAACACCAAGAAAGATGTTGCTGCTCACATAGGCAGCTGACATTCAAATCAAAGGTGGTTAATGTCGTTGTAGACGCATTTAAAATGAATCAACCATCATGAGACTGTAAGTCCCAATTAACTTTAACAGGTGACCATCATTGTACATCACCGAATGGGGTGTACATTGTTCGCCCTCAAAAACGTCGAAGGTTGATTAATCCAAATGGTGTTATAGTTAGCAATAGTGACTCAGGACTCTATAGCGCCAGTGCAATATTTACAAGTAAGCATTGATTCCGTTTCTCACTGATCGCCACTCACTAAACGAGCGCCAATCACATTGCATGCCGTTTAAAGTGTACAAAGCGGTGAGTTTCCATACTTATTGTTTACATTTACTGTTTACAATGATTATTTTTAAAGAAAATACAAATGCGTTTTCAAACGTTCCGATTCGTCTTTTTTTCTTCGCGGGTTCATTGTGTCATTCCTTCTTAGTAAGGAAACAGTTGTAAGCGTTTACTGTTAACAGCCAGGACCTTTTGAGAGGGAATTTGGGCTGGGAAGTCCTGAGTCGCCCAACACGTTACTTAGATGTTGATACCTTGCACCACTACCTATTCACATCAGTGGAACAGAAGAGAAACGTCTGGCTTGTCGTCTGTGTAAACAGGAGCTAATGACTGCCTTGCAAGCATCGTGGTGTCACCAGAAGAATGCAAGCAGTCTGCTGGGAGGCGGACGATGATGGCCAAAACGGGACGAACATTCGTAGAAAAGTTTAGATCAAATGCCATTTTTAACTAGAAAATCAAAGAGATTTGTATACCCTACATATTTAGTTAAAACTTGTGTGAGCTTATCTTCTTGAAAGCAATAGGTAAGACTGCGTTTTTACCACTGGTTTATCCCTGATCCGTCCATTTTGCATATCACTCCGCGCAGTTGGCGTTGGTGAACCGGATCAAGTTGCCACTAACTGGGTGCTGGCTTAAGAACAAATAAAACCCGGTTTTACAGTGCAGCCCAATCGCTGCACTGTTTCTTCCGGTCATCAACGTCAACCGGGTATTACGACCTGGAGACAAGGGATTACAATTCCAGTCCGATTGCTGCACCAGTTCCATCCATTCTTTAAATCGAGGCAGTGGATTCAACTGAAAGCTGATTCACTTCACCTGTTTGAATTGGCCAAGATTTGCGTACAACTAACGTAAATTGTCTTAATTTCCAGAAGAAAAGCAACACACGCATCCAACAAAAAAACAAACTTAACACACCTCATACAATGTAGCAGTCTTCAACGCATGTTTTTACAAATTCCAATCGTTTTAGCATTTGATCCTTAATGCACTGGAGCATAAGTGAACACCAAAAACTAACGGAAGTTTCTCGAGTTTATTAATTTAGTTAAACTTGGGGCGCATATGGACGAAAGCTTGTCCGAAGAGGTTTGCCCCAAGTCTATTGTCGTGTGATTCACCTCGGTTCGTAAGACCTCAGCCAACAGGCCCACACACGCGTGCGTGCGTGCGCAAGCGCGCATATGCACACAACGGCGCATTTCGTGACTTGCGGAGAAATCACTGCGGTTTTGTCCACCCCTGCCTTTCTGTGCTGGTTTTTCGGGTGTCAGCGCACGGCAGGATTCTAATCCGGCTGCCCATTACCACAAAAGTCGGAACAATAGTCGAAGCTGAAATTCCATGAAAGTAAAGGTAAGGGACAAAAAGAAACAAATGTAACAATGGGTCAGGGCACACAAACTTGCAAGTGATGGACTCGGGCCACAAGAAAATCAACCGAAGGCATTGGTAAATGCGATAAATTAGATTAGTCTAAAGCATTATTTGGGGCGGTTATATGTTGTGCGGGAACCAAGCATTGAATATTGTTTAAAGTTAGAAATCCAGCCTCAGTCATACCAAAACTCAGAGTGGTTTTAATGAAAAGACGAGTGTTGTACCACCAAAACATTTGGAGTGCGTTCATAGTACTAAGAAGACATTAAATCATTTCAGTAAGAAGTTTGTATCCTACGTCATTGAACTTTATCTCCACTGTGGAAATGAAAACACGACGCGAAACGTGGAGTCCAGGCGAATGAGCACACGTGTTTTCTAAAAACACGGTCAAACTTACAATCAAAGTCTGCTCTGAAAACCAAGGAGGTCGACTTTATGACTTCCGTCAACATCTAGGTTGCAGGGAGCAGTAAATTTGCGCGATCGATTGCAATTGAAGCAGTAAAACAAGTTCCTCCATCAGATACCGTCGTCCTAAATCAGGCTGAACTGAAAGTCGAGTCAGATCCACGCTGATTAAATGTTAATTCGTCACTGACAACACAAAACTTGACTTTAAGAGAATTTTCTATTCACAAAATTAGTTTCGCAAATATGCCAGACTAAACAGAGCCTAGCGGGAATCGGATGAGGTCACTTTAGCTCGTCGCGCATAAAAGAGCATTTGACGCCAACCAATATTCCTCTCTACAAAGAACCGTATTTTAAGCCAGTCATTGGGTAATCACCTAGGGGAAACCAAACATTACAATAATGCGTGAAATGGATTAAGATCGAAAATTATAGAGTTCACAATAGAAAATTAGCATAAAGGTTCAACCTGGATAGTGGCTCCTACCTAGTGAGTGCTTTGATGTTGCACATTCAACTCACCATGCTATTAGGCAACATCTTTACGATTGGTCAGATTACCGGACTTCGTCAGCTTGCACCAGGCCCCCCTGCACACAGGCTTGCAGCGTGCATGTTTTGATTGCGCCCTGCTCGAAATGTAATCTCATCCAGCACTGGCAAATCATATAATAAAACCAAATTACTTAGACCACTAAGAAATCACACTGCCTTACGCGTCCAAGATGCTGTTCTAGTTCTCATGTGTTGCCACCAGTTAGCACAATCCCCAAGTGATCTCTGGGGGTTTATTGGAGCTCAGACCGCAGTAACTTTGTTACTTTCACAGTCCTATTGCATTCAGAACCATGAAAGTGCAGTGCTTTACTCCCGACAAGGCATTTACTAAGTACTAATTGTTATTATCAGCATCACCACAGATAACACTAATTGTAAGTTAAAATGACGTTTACCCCCTGCGACGAAAGTGAAGATGGTAGGAAGTAAATTTCACAGGTTGAATGTTTTTATTTATCAGCACAATGTCCAGATATGTGACAGGACACGCACACGCACATAAGAAGATCGCCTCTGTTTTGCCCAGATGTCAAGTCAGAATACCGTAAACAACTTCGTCTGCTGAAAGATTGCATTTAGTTTATGCATTGCACAATCCTTCGAGGAACTAACGAATAAAACTACGGTAGGCATTCTGTGAAAAAGACATCACTGTGCTGCCAAACAGGGCTCATTAGCTAAGGCCGTACCAATTCCTCATATCATAATTTAGCCTAGTTAACTCTCAACGACGAACAAAAGGTTGTGTAATCCTGAAGGAAACGCAGTATGCCATGTTAACGGCAATACACTCAGACAAATAGTGTCACAAATAGCGATGTCTGTGAAAAATATCGAATTTTATGTACTCCCATGCGTGTTCATGAAATGTTCCGGGTCTTAACAAGCCTGGCAGGGGCTTAAGGCCTCTTGCATCGGAGCCGCAGTGATGAAACCATGGCACCCATCCCGGTCTAGAAGCTAATAGTTCCCGAATTGATTGCCAACCTTGAAGCGTGGGGTTGTCATCGGGACGGTGCGTGCGTGGGTTGCGCGTGTGCACACACGCGAAACGGACACGGGAGGATCGTGAAGGCGTGCGTGCCAGCGCACACAGGCCTGTGCCCTGCCGATCAATAAATCCGACGGGGACTAACGCGGTTATGCGGATGGCGTTCAGTGTTGTGTGGCTAAGCCGATGACGACTATTTCGGTTTTTCATCTCGCAACAATCGTTACAGCACCGTAGTTGAGCCAAACAAAGATAAGCCGCGGCGTCTTCAAATACTAATGTACCTGATTCACTCACCCAACGAAGATCATACACTCAGTAGTCAAATGAGGCAAAGCAATTAAGATATTAGAAACCATGAAATATACCAGTTCAAAGTACATATAATAGGTGGAATCTAAGCTAAGACGAACTTGAAAGGTTAAAAACACAGAGTAAGGACGCAGAACAAGAAAAATCCAGATTTCGCTTTAAAGCCGCTGATTCAGTCATTGACCCGTCAAAAAGGGAAATAGCCTCAATAACTCGAATCTGGCCTTGGGAACGTACTAGAGCTCTCCCACAACGACTGAGAAAACCGAGGTCTCCGCACTAAATGAGCGTTATCGCCTTCAAATATGGCCCAACATTATTTTCCGATTGCTTCTGCCATAAATTCAGTAAAAACTTAAAAACGCCAAGATTGCACGCTTCAAGTGAGTCCAAACGAACTCTCGCTTCTCACCACAGTATTGTCCTCAGGTGCTTCACTTTAAGGACGCAGAACATGAGAAGGCACTGTGGTTCGAATGTATTGCATTTGAAGTACAAAATTGACAGAAGTGTTTGCATCGCCTATTTACACGACACGGGGTAATCCGCAGTGGAGTCGATCAAGACGTGGGAGGAAATAAACTTCCACTGGAAGGTCGTCCTGACGCAGTTGGGTTTGTGAGAGGTAGAAGATTCCTAGAAAATGGCATAACAAGGCAAAATCAAAAAAAGCTGACGTAGGTGGGGTAGATTCACTAGAACATCGTGGGCGGAGCCCGTCAAGCGAGCACAAGAGCATAGGGAAACCGAGCTTGAAAGTATCCCGATAATACACCAAGGTCTCATGAAAGGTAACTTCAAAAAAAGATTGCGGTCGACAGTGACAGGAGCCTCAATCTAAGGTGATTCTGGCGGCTTGAAGAAGGAGCTTACTTGCCACGCGATCAAACGACTTGGCGGTTCTGTGGTGCAGTCGGTTTCATTTACGGGCATACTCGACCGGCATGTCAGAGGGCTCTTCAGCATTCTCACCCACAATCGAGCATCGCACAGACACGAACCAGTGACAACTAACTGGATTGCTGACAGCGGCCGTAGCTAGGGTGGCTTTGGAATTCATCTGCTTTCTGTGCCAACTTCACGAGCGCATACTCAGGCAGGCAAAACAGCGAAATCAAGAAAGTGTGAAGTTTTGCCAAAATCACTTGAATTTACTTGTGCAACCACACAACAAGATGCTCACGAAAGTAAAAAAGTGCATTTATGTCGAACGTCATATGCATAACGGTCGCTACCAAGCCGATGTTCACGAATAAGACTTGAAAACTCATCCGAAATACGTCCCAAGGCAGTGAAAAAAGAAACTAAACACTAAATAAACGTAATGCGTATTACTTTAACAAGATTTTGATGATAAAAACACAAAATGACTAAAGATTTTAGCGCTAGCATCTATTTGACCGAGCATCTCCAATAGGGGTTATGATGTTAGACACCGGTCACACCTCTGGGCGACCGGCTGCAGATTTGAGGGCAGCTCGTGATCAGGGGTTGTTCCCTGGGTTGGCAATAAAGTACCCGGTGAGTGTCAGCACTAGCGTTAATTGTTGCTATGGGGGGGTGGAGAAGGCAAAGTGGATGAGCAGCGAGCCTATGATGCGAAACCCACAGTAGGCGAATGGATTATACAGGACTTTAAGGCTGGACAGTAGGCAGAGGGACCAGTTTTGGTAGTACGTAGAAGGTGAGGCAACAGGAGAGTTCAGAGAGTTGGTTGGAGCAACTTACAGTGACCGGGCGCCGGCGGCCCACGACTGAAGCAGGTTGGCAGGCGACGCACCGACCGGCGTCGGCAGTATGCTGCTAGTTGGAGTTGCGCCGACGAACGGCAGGCTGGAGAGGACTCTGCCTCCGCTACCGGTGCCGGCTATAGCGCCCCCACGACCCCCTGCATTAAAGATGCACATTCAGCAAGATCAAGCAAGACCTGGGGTAATAAGGATTAACAATCAGTTTACAACGGGGTACGGTGACTTAGAAAATTACACCTCACCTCTGGCTGCTGCTGCTGAGCCATCACGGAGAGTACGAATTCCTCCATCCCGTCCATAAGACGGCTACAAAAACAAACGGCTCATTTTGTTTTATATGTCAACCTCACTGACTCCTGGAACGCAAGGATACATTTGGAGCAAGGTAGGCGTAGCAACCCTGGCATCGAAGGTTGGTTCTTGTGTGACAGTAGAAATCAACTTAAGTCTAAAATTAACTGATTGTGTCCAACCAGTTCCCGCGAGCACTGGTCCTGTCGATTACGCTTGTCGTTGACGGTAAAGGTGACCAAGACGGTTAATTAAAATAAGTCTGGTCGAAAGTGTTATTTCTGTAATATCCTAAAAAAAGAGATCTAGTCGATGGTGAAGTGGGGCAAGGTTTACGCTGAGGTTCTATGAAGTCAGAGGTGGCAGTGAAGTGGGCATAGGGGAAATTTATGTCAACGTGAGGGTCTACCTAGAGGGGCTCGAATGCGCTACCTGACGATGTGATGTCAAGAGACACCCAAACTGGTTTACTGGTTGTGGCACGCCAAGTGAAAATCAATCAAAAACACGCTACCCACAACTTTAGAGTAGCAAGTGCAATACCTCATGGCTTTCAGCTTCGCCTTTCTCCAGCTTGTTGAAGTCATCCACGTGGAGGCTTGGAGGTCGACTGGTGTTTTGCGGCCTCGAGCGAAAAATGTCTGCCCGCCCGCCGGCACTACCAGCTCCAGCACCGACACCCAGCAGACCCGGTCCCAACAAGCTGGACCCGCTACCTGCGGAAGGTGCAGTCTGTCGAATAGTAAATCCCCGACCACGCATTGGGGCAACTGGGAAAAAATAGTCGTGCATGTGCAAACAAATGACAGAGTATTTTTGAGCGTCAAGCATGCAAAGGAAAGCTTATTGTGATACACACTCGCGTACTTTAATGTACTGCATTAGGAAAATGTACTATTCTCCACAGTGTCTTTCGCCCTCAGCACCGACGCGAGTAGTAGTAGTAGTAGTATTAATAGTAGTAGTTTCAAAATGAACAGAGGCGCCTGTGCTGTAGCGCATTTTACCTCTGACACCTGAACAGCGGCGCATTTATGTAGGAGGGTTACGAACTCCCAAGAACCGGGCTTCCATGATTACCTAAGGACATTAGTCCCTAGTTAGTTATCCTACAGAGACTGATGTTCCTTTGAATGAAAAAATTTGTAAGTAAGAGACCTTAGTGTAGTCTAGTTTTGCTAATTTAAGAATTCAATTCTAGCATTATCTGCAAAAATGGGACGAAGTTGTGGGGGTCGGAGAAATGTCGTCTCATGTCGTGCTGGACAGGTTCTGCAAAAGACCACAACTACAAAAGGCGAACAGATGAAAAAAAGGGGGATAATTAGAAACGACAAGCAGCGATCGACCTAGAAAAGCCTTTCTGTGAATGAGACAGGTTACCTTTTAATTTGTTTAGAAAGAGAATGACTTTTATCCAGGTTATGAGGATGGAGGGTGAGGCGCATAAGGTTGCGTGGTGGGTAATTGAACTTAGAGTGCTCGAAGCAAAATCTCACCATATTTCTTGGCAGACCTTCCGGTCTGAATGATGGCTGAGGCCTGCCCCCTCCGCCGTCTCTGGTGTTGGATGGTCGCTTCGATATCATAGTTGTGGCGCTTTCGAGGGCCAAACGCTGCTGACGTCGCCAGCTCCAGCTTCAAATCGATTCCGGGGCAAATCTCTGCGGCGTACTCACTCAGATTGAGTGTTTTTAACCCAAGATGGTGCTTTTTTTCAAACTTCAAGGAGGGCAAAAGAAGCATACTCTTGAGGGCCGAGCGAGAAGTTGCCAAATCGTCGGACTGGTTGACACTACACGTTTCGCTGCATGCTGAGAGGGCAAAGAGTTTGGTGAAGCCTACTGGTTCAGGAAGGCTGGGAGGCGGAATCGGCTGCGAGTCGAAGTCGTCATGAGTCTGATCACAGATGTCCTCAACCCCTGCGAGAAGATGTAGCAGACTCTTCATGCCCTCACGAAGGGGTCGCAAGGAGGATTGTTCATTTGCCAGAATCTGCAACAACAAGTATTTATTTATTTGAATATATGCAAACTCGAGCAATTCAAAGGCTGTGAGTTATGAATCGACTGGCTTATACTAACAAAGGTATGAAAAGACCAAAGTAAAAGCATCATATAAATGCGAATACAAGGAGTTGATGACATGGCTTACATCAAGGCACGAGGTCAAATCCTCAATAGGGTTGCCGGTCCTCTTTTCGCCACATTTCTCAGTCCAACAGAGAAGTTGCTTCAGTCGCAGTGTGGATAGACGCAGTTCTCGCTCACTTAGATAACCACTAGTTGTGGGAGAAGGGGAAATCAAAGTCTCCTCGCCGATTGCCAGATTGGCCTCTTCCGCAAAAATTGGATCCCCCAAAAGGGCGCTCACGAGAAGCAGAAAGAAACTGAGGGTTGCCCTGCAGTCAGGGTTTTCTGCACTAAAGGAGTCGTTAACTCGTTGGAGGACATTGGCGAATACACGTTCGTACTTCTTGATGCTTAACTGCCTGAAAAAGACGTGCATGGCAGTGTTCTTAATAGCATTTGATTGGTTATAAGGCAGAGAAAGATAAGAGAAAAACAAAACAAACAAAAACCTGAAGCGCAAATAACACGTCAGTATTTTGGTTTATAGAACCCCACCATATGCAAATGGAATTCAAACGCGAAGAAAATAGGCTCAAATAAGTAATTTTAATTAAATCGTAACGATGCTAACTCAAAAAGAGGATAAAAGCAGAGAGTGCAAAATGACACCCAGTCGTAGCAAAAAAGTTCGTATTTCAAAATACTATTTCTCCTGCTGTCGTATAAAACTCATCTTTCAGGACCCAATCGTAATAATAAACGAAACCCATAAAAAGTGTCCCATATCTACCTCTGGACAATAGAGAAGCCAAAGTCGCTCATAGAGAGGCGGTAGAGAACGCGCAGCACCGGAGGAACGGAAACCAAATCCCGTTCTGGATGATCTAAGTGAGCCAAAATGCCGGCCACAATGTCCATTAACCACCCTATCGGAGGCAGATGATTAGCGAAGTCAAATGTAGAGTGGCTTTGTCTGTGAGTTGAATCAGGCTCTTCCATGCCTATACTCGGGTCCAGCAGACAATCAATGCAGTCCTGCAATTGCAAACATGAGACAGCCACGTCAGCATTCTTCAATTCAATACAAAGCTCAGTGAGGTGTTTGCTTACAATCAACTTAGTCTGAACTTCCACGTGCGATCGACTGTCTGTGTAGGCCTCCAGGATGCTCGTAAAAACCACAAGAAGACGCTGACCTCTTGTTGGTGTCTGTTCGCTGTTGACTCGACCACCAGCTTGCCTGTGTGTTTCAAAACGACGCAACTGACGTTATCAATGGAGTTTAATAGAGTATACAGATGAAACAAGACAGGGAGTAATTATCTGTCGTAGCCTCCACTGCTTTCGGCACTCCACAACCTGTTGAGCACCACTTTACCAATCCAATTAGAGGCCTCACAATGACCCATCTCCCCTGAAAACAGGTTTAAGTGCTAAGCATAATCACAGGTCGTCAGTGCTAAATCGCCTTATGGAATTTCGCAATCTAATCAAATTACTTAGTCCAGCATAGGACCGAATTGGGCGCATCAAAACTCGTTCGGCTCCTATGTGAATCAACGAAGCCACTAAGTCACTGAGTCACAGTCTGACTTTCAAGGCACGAAACCTACAGTGAGTCCTTGTAAAGAATGTCAAGGAAGGCCTGTTTGCAAACTGGATGTTGAAGGATAAAGCAAAGTAGTGACAACGAGTGCATTATCTCCGATGGGTCTCCAACAGTACAAAATTGGATCTTCGTGAACTGATCCTCGTTCGTTGTGGCACATGCGGAGGTTGAAGGTTGCCCCTGTAGACAGAGAGACGTTTGTGCACCCAGAACCAAGGTGCTTCCTACCGTTAGTGTCTGAATGTTCGGTGGCAAACTCAGTTCGGTTGTGCTAAAAGAGTTACAAAACCGTCACATATATCGTGTGGCGTAAATACGGTAACCACAAAATGACAAAGATACTGGGATGTTGTGGTAGGTGGGAAAAACGATCTGCGAAACATTGGTGCATAAAGTGCGCCTTAAAAGGAGCTTCTACTCACCTCGCTCCATCACCTGTCTGATCTTTGCAAGTGGAATCATCTTTCGCTCCAGTCTGCTGTTGTTCCCCACTCAAGTCCCTCGAAGGCGAGGAGGCCACAGGACTCTTCGAAGTGTTTCCGGCGCAGACCTCGAGGCAGGTATCAAGAGCGGAGTTTGCGAGCATCAGTGCAATGTTGGTAGAGCCAAGATTGGTCACACGATCAACAAAGCGCCGAAGGGCACTGTGCAGTGGTCCACCTGGAGGGCTGGGACTCAGCAATTCAACAAGACCGCATACTTCGACAGAAAGACATGACAAGTGACGACACCACCAGTCTCGTGAGGCTGTCATCTACAATGGTAACGTTGATGCTGACACACATGCTTTGATGTTTATTCATCAAGCTAAGGAACACGAAGTCAGCAGGTAAACTGTTGGTCTAGTGGCGATGCGTGTTTCAGCCTTAGAAAGCCATGCGCCAGACGCCTTTACTATTAACCTTAACTCAACATTACAGTTACGGCAAATTGCGTTTTGATTGCACACCACGGTAACTCTTTGCCACCTTTTTCAACACACTGATTGACTTACAGCCTTCCGATCGCATACCGACAGGGTTCGCAGAGTCTTGATAGGCAATGGGAGAGGAAGCAGGTCGAGTAGGAGCAGAACGCCGGGTAAGAAAAAGGAGGGCGAAGAGGCGGTGAAAGAGAAAATGTCTCCACAAACCCCAGACCACAGGTCCTTCTCTATAGCTAAAATTTCATTGAGCATAATAAAAAGGCGGATAGGCACATCTGACGTATAATACAAAATATTAGCGACAATCAGCTGCGCTGGGTGACACTGGTTATGTGAAAATCGTCTCTTTTAGTGTTCCGAGGACAGTAACGAGTAAAAATGACACATGGTAAATGTAGTGTAAGTCAGAGAGGAGGCTTATTCGAAAACCGCCGCCACAAAATGCGCACACAGTAGAAACTCAAGTGCCGGTGTACTCAACAACCTCCACCACGGGAGGACACCAGAGAAAGTTACCGTCTTCACGCATAAGATTAGGCTCGCAACGCACACAACGCCGACACCAAGGTCGTCTTGACAAAGTACGGCGAACACAACACTCCCCGTCGCGTCGACCTCCACAACTCTGGGTGCATGGCCTGAATGCGGGAGACGCCACAAAAGGTCCCG
>UXSR01005491.1:0-45914 GCA_900604375.1 Mesocestoides corti
AAGTGGGGTCCATTGACCTGCAGTAGCGTTGCAATCTGGAAAACGCTTGACGTTGTTCGCAAAGAGTACCTGACCTTTAGACTTGTAGGAGGGTCAATTAGAGGCTTGTTCTTGAGGTCTACGAGTTGACTAAAGTGACTGAGGAAATCAGCGCCTACGAAAAGATGTGTCCTGTTTGCAGCGAAACTGTCGTCAGCGTCCGACGCCAGACGTGAGGAGGTTTTTTCTGCAAGTAGTAATTAAAGAACCATTAGCTGCTGAGAAGTCCAGGAAATGGTTAGGGACGTGTTTGTAAAAAGGACTTGGGGTATAATAGCTATTCCAGCTCCTGAGTCATCCGAGAATAGCATAGCCGTTAACAAATTGGACAAATGTAGCCTGCGATTTGGACCCCTGTCGGCAGTCAACGCCACTACTATGACCACGCGCCTCTGTTTTCCGAGTGAATATTCACGAACTAAAGCCCATGCTTGCGCGCGAGTCCGCATGTTAGGGCAGCGTCCTCATAGGTTCAGTGGTACCAACAAAGACGTCAAGATGGTGATCGAGAAGAGGATCTGACATGGCCAATTGTCAGGATCATGCCTGTTCTAAAGTCTCACATTACTTTTTGGGACGAACCGCATTCCTTCTGTGTTGAAGGTGTTTCTCGAGAACGTGATATGCGTTGCTGTCACGTACACCAAGCAAGAAATCAGAACAAAACCCTAGCCGACGAGTGCTCCTTCTCGAACCTCCTACTTCTACTTACTTTGCAGCCTCATTTGCTCACTGGCTTCTTGTTTGGCACTTCTGCAATAGAATAATTTCGCTCTTGGAGTGCCACGTGATCATGAAGTACCCACAAATGCCTTTTTCTCATTGGTGGAAACCTTAAGCATTGACGAGCAATGGGCACCCGTTCCATCAGTAATGGATTGAACTTGCAGTCAAATGCACGAGCATACGTGGAAATCACTGAAGTGTAATTCAGTGTAGCGTAATGCGGCAATTGTATGTTCCTTTACAGCTACTAATGCTCATCCCTTATCTACTAGTTGGCATTTGCATTTGTAATATCTACGATCGAGGCTAGTGAGGTCAACAATTTGGCTCGACATTTCATGAATCACACACGTTGAAAATGTTGAATTTGACGTTTTGATGCGTTTGCCACGACCTCATTAATGCCTCGTAATCACCACCCGAATTTGCAGTGATAAAGGAGCGATAAATTGAACTGAAGTCAATGTGTCGTCATACCAGAAGGACAATGGAGGCAAATTGCCTAAACCGAGTCACGATAAAGGCGACTAGGGGTCTGCGGCAGTTGGCTGAGGCCACAATCCGTGGTTGTAAGTCACATGCAAGTGATGTCGATGTTGCCTTCTGTGAATTCTAAGTAGGGAACCTTGTTAAGATCAGTCGTTGTAGAAACCGCTTTGAGGCTCTTGCAATTAGCTTAGTGTCGACAATCAACGCTAAGAAGAAGCGGTCGTGAGAAGGTAAAAGTCGAGTAAGGTCACCAAACAGTTAGATGACTGATTCGAAGATTAGCGAGGTTGGTGGCAGGATTCGTGAGTTTATTGCAACTGACGGACTCAAAACGTGTGAAATTGGCAGGCATATGGTCTAACCAGCTGTGAAATGGTGAATGACGAGGTGTAAGTTTTTACGGTAGCGGAGTCGATAGGTGTGAGTTAACACGCCTCACCGACACACTGATCCCCTTTCTTCACAGCATTCTGTCACTACATCAGATTATTTCTACCTATGTCTCGTAGTTAACACACCTATGACACGTTAAATAACACATCTGGGCTATAAATACTGACGCGGAATTGGTACACTTACACTGGCCGCCGCCGCCGCCGACGACGGCGACTTGGTCGAGATCACGTTGTTTTCACCGACAACAAGAAGCATGTGCCAGAAAATAGCTCAGACGGTTTCACATTGGCCACTTCTTCACCGGACAGTCAGCTGGTGTTGCACTCGCGCCTGCTTTCAACCCGTGGTCCCTGTTGGCTGAATTAATGGCTGCTTCGAGTTTGTCGTAGGGCTTCTCAGCTGGCATCTCGTCGACAGAACTGGCCTCGGCAACAGAACTGGTCAGGAGTGGGGGCAGGCGTGGCGTCACAAGGAAATGCATGACTTTCTGGGACGTGGTATTGCAAAGTTTGAATCATTGTTCTACCACATTGAACCACTCCACAACGACGACTTGGCTGAAGGGAGGAAGATCGATTGGGGTGGGGGGTATCGCAAGAGTGCGATGCGTCGTCCTTCACAAAGTGTCAAAGGACATTGGTGTCTGCGTCATTAAAATCACTGAATGGATTGACTCCAACTATTCTCGCTGTGTTCTTATGCCCCTGAATTGCCTGTGTATTTATATGCGCAATCCGCGAACGCTTTAACGGCCCCCTTTAGGGCCACCACTTTTGATTGTTGCTGGGGCTGCTCTTGCTGCTGCTGTTGTTGTCTTTATCTTTGTTGGTGATTTAAATCTGGGGTTTAGGCAAGTTTGCAGACGCGATCAAATTTTCTTGGGATGAATCTGCAGATATCATTTGCACAGCTACTTGTTTCAAGGCTTTTTAATTGCTGATCTGTTGTCATTGCAGTTCGATTACATTTGAGACACGGTGTTCATACTCATGCTCCCTTCTGAACTGACACTTGTGTGGTCTGATTCATACAAACGACTTTTATCCATTTTCTCCTCTTTTTTCTGCTTTGGATCGTTTAGTACATTCAACCAGCAGGATTTTAAGGTAGTGCTGGTAAACCAATGCATTTCCCATCCGACCGCTTTCCTGTTCGCACACCTCCCTCTCATTTCACTGCAAACTCACTTCCATTTCTGTCAAATTCAGTCTGGTGGTGCTCGTTTCTACACTCGAGACAAGTTGGGTCCCGTTAATGACTTCTCACTTGTAGCTCACTTGTCATTTTCGGGATATGGTAATGTTGGATTAGATTTCCACGAAGTACACACCTTAATTAAATCCCAAACATATTTTATGTGTCTAAACTCGAAGATATGAAAAGATTCTTTGCTCCTTGTTGGTCATTCAACAGATTAACTTGATGCAGTTCAAATTACTCGTCATGACAGCAATCTGTTGTTGAATCGCGTTAACTCACGATCCTTAACACGGTCGTTCCATTCCTCGACACACTGCCCTCCTTTTCTTCGCAGCATGTCGTCAGCCGAGCGAAACCTCAACTCACACTCAATTAGCGTGAAGAAAGAGCAGCTGGCATTGTCACTACGTGTATGATAACATTCACCTCGATCTTAGTGTTAGCACATTTATGACCCATGATGTTTTTAAACATCCAATCTACAAATACACGCACGCCAGCGCCACGCACGACACAACGACACCACCCCGGTCGTTGTGGGTAGCAAGGTAGCGCTATCGGGCCAGATTCAACTCCTAGTGGCCCTGGTGTGTCGGAGACTGCCTACCGGAGCCCACAACAAGCCTTTTCCACGCTTAGCGTCCAAACGACTGATACATGAGCACTGGCACATTACACAATTCATGTTGGCAATTTTAGTAATCACCTTGACTCCGGCTGATTACCTTGCACTTTAATGACCTGAATGTTTGTACAGGCGGTATAAATGAGCGTGGCTACTGATTTATGTATTAATAGCCAAGCATGACTAGGCTTAGCGACAGTTAGGGTGCGAAGTTCTAGTCACAATGTCCAATGATGAGACATGTCACAAGTAAATGCGACGTCAAAATGACATTTGCCAGAATTGACTGACTAAAATGCATCTGACTTTGCTCAGGAGTGATCACAATCGACCCAACCTCTGGTCTCACTTCGAGGTCGTGTTGACAATCATAGCAAGGCAAATAAATTATTATAAATGGGGAGTTAGCGACGTGTCCAGCATTCTCATCGGCGTCGCATGCTTGTCTTTCCTACTTGTAATATTTAGGTAGCCTTATAAATTTGCTTTATAATACAATATGCACTTCCCATTAAAGGCTGCGCGTATATTTGGATACTGCGAGTGAATAGAAGGTAATGCTCGCTCTTCTCTAGTGTGGAGAGCAATTCAGTACTACCGGAGAATTCTAATTGCTCCCAGTGAAATTCAGGTCAGGCATTATGAAACCAGGAGTGCATGATCTATAAGTCAATTAGACCACTTGAAACATCGTTAAGTTGAGACGGGAATCCAATATGCTCACTGCAAGATGCTGAATGGTCGGAATGTTGAAGAAAGTGATGTCCTTTGCAGAGAATTGCTAAAATTTTCGCGGTAGATTTTTAAAACTGTATAGGGGAACAACTTTGACCGACATGGGTTCAGTTGGGCATAGTACAATGGTCACATTGTCATAGGGTATACTATTCAGGAATTACGTGAGGGCACGCTGTGCGAAGACAACTGTGATCTTCAATTCGAACCAACAGTGACGCCAATTCACGCGATTCCAGTTCGTTCCAGCTCTGATCGCCATTGTATGATGTTATAAAACTGACGTGGTACAGTTTGCAGCTGATCTTTTTCTCTTATCAAAGTGGGAATTTCCTTCTCTACATCGATAGGAGTTAACGTTTTGACTGGAATCACAGTAAAGGCGTTTAAATTGCTAATTAAATGCTTAGACACCTTAATAAACTCGAAGTGTATTTAAATCGGATACCGATGACAGGCGCGTAATCGTCTTGTCGACTGCAGCTGTAGTGCTAATCTGTTAGTCTGTAGTAGTGTCAATCGCCCTTTCCACACCAGCTGGGATAGAATGAGTAGTGAGTACTTTCCACTGCCCATGAATGCGGTCACCGTCGTATAACTGTCCTGGTCAACACCACTACGTCTAAATGGACACGTTTTCCCTACCTCAGCATTCCCAAACCACTGCATCAAGTCTCAAACTGCATCAGATAAAAGGCACTTCAGAAACAATTAAATACAATCACATTTCACAGCCCTAAGCCACCACAACCACAGGTTAGGCAGAATCAGTAACCAATCTTCAATGTGTCACGAGGTAAGGTGTTGCAGTCACGTGATGCCTTCAATCCGGTGCTGGCGGAAGGGTCCAGCATATCACGAACCTGAGCGTGTTTTCCTTATTTCCGTTTCCTTACTACGATACGTGGATTCGTGTGTCGTTAATTTGCTTTTTCAAGGAATAAACACATCTTCAAAGCACACCATCCACTCCCTTCCCCAGGCCTCGTGATCAAATTATCTTAGACACTGAGTCAACCGATAATGCATAAGCATGGCAGAAGTGACGGAGTTAATTGGCTTGATTTAATTACATGCTCCAATTACTCATTTGTCCAGCTCCACTCACAAATCTCATTGTTTGGTGAAGGGACTTAGTATAACCGCCTAGACAGCTGTTTCTTTAGCTAGGAAATGTTGATGGTCGGAACCACGAAGGAAAAAGGACAGGTCAGCTATGAGTAGCAAGACTTCACCAATTTATGCCATCATTAGTTTACTCATGCTTTACTCTGCCGCCATCCACGAAGAATGGAGTGCGTTGAAATGGTCCAATAAAGAGGATTCGACGTCCAGGTCATATTTCTACCAATAACCTAACTCCACGACTGTCTGAAATAGTTCGTAAAGGCAAGATTTCAGGGATCGGTCGCAGTGCCGAAGCATGGCTCCTGCTTCCAGTACTGTAACAGTGCCTAAACCACTAGGGCGAGAATTTGGTAGCCATAGTGCTGGAAGAGAAGCCTGCCAATTAGGGTCCTAGGTAATATCAGGTATATTATTGGGTGATTGCAAGACGTTCTTGTCCCACCTTGTACAAAATTAATTAAAACAGTTTCATAAACAAGCGACAATTTCGAAAGGAATAGTGAAATCTCCATCGCTTCTTTCTACCCCTCTTTTAGGATTTACAGGATTCAGAAATCAGTCGCTTTAAAATCTCTACAGAATGAGATGAGGCAGTTCCTGAGTTTGTTCAAAAACAACAGATTTTGGATTTTAAATTATTCTGCAATAAGGGTGGTAGATGAAAATCTAAAGGGACAAGGTGAGACGAAAACAGCAATATTTGTTGAGTGACATGTGGTCTAGTGTTGCTATCATGAAAAGACAATGCCCCTTCTATTCCTTTTCTTGAGCTTCTCACAGTATTCCTCCTGAGGTATTGGTAGATAACGTGGAAGAAGTCCATATAAACAGCTCGTCTGCAATCCACGAGCCACCTACTCTGTATACGACAATTCTGATCCTTCACTACTTTCCCCTATTTCGTTTTTAACCACAAAAAGGCACAACTTGTTGATTTGTTCTTTCCGTTCGGCCAAAACGTACATTGTGTTTCAATGTGCCTCGAAGCTGCTTTCAATGTCTAACTGCGGATGACGTGACATCAGTAGGTATCTCAGCAATCGTTTCAGTGGTAATCCGTGGATTATTACTTTACCAAATCACGGATATAGTCATTGTCTTCGTTGGAGAGTCACCCAAACTAAGGCTAATTGCTTGGATTAAAGTCGTCACCTTGAATTCAGCTGAACCACATTTTAACAGACCCATGAGGAGGAGCGCTATCCATATCAAATTGTTGAATTTTCTTTGTTGCGGTTCCAACACTCACTTCCCTCTCAAACTCACGTAGCACTACACAAAGAAGCTGAAACTTCCAATTTTGGTATTGCTGAAACTAAGTGTCTTTTTATAATGGGAATAAAAAATCAGTAGATTCAAAAACACTTGCCCCAACTTTTGCAGCAAACCACTAAAATTCAGACATGGTGCTTGGATAATATCAGGCTACTAAAAAATCTTGAATTTTGCCTAAGTTTTGCTGGGTATGCCAACAATTCCCAAGACAAGTAAATTAACACAGTGATCTGTGACCTGGATTTACTCAACCCTGTTCATTTGATTACTACTCTACTGTCACGCCACATCGTTGAGTACACGAGCAACTCACCACTCCGTGTTATTCCCTCAACCCATCGATTTCTGATCATCCAGAGATCTATAAGTGGGCACATCTGAGCATCCACACGACTTGCGGTTTGGCCCCATCTTGTATTCGACCTTTTGGTCCATAAAATAAGGCCCTTAACACAAGCACTTGTCTTCTTTTATTCTGGGAGTCGTCGACGTGCAGAACAGGGTTCCAACAATTAGCTCAGGTATTTGCATCGACATACCGGGAATAACGTAACAATTTTATAACTATGCTTCAAAGCTACTAGGAGTACCTTGTCTTCTGGCGTAGATATCCTTCGTGAAACCAAATCATCTGTCGTCAGCCTTGATGCTGCTGCTGTTAAGCCTTCTTAACAGGTCAGGTCATTGGAAGTTGATTTTTTCTGTTGTAACAAAAGCGGGGAAAGTTGCCTTACAAATGACTAATGAAGTGGGCGAGACAATGTCGTAACAAATATAGGGACTGGCCCGTAATTCGGTATTTTCTTTTGGCTTCCACCGATTTTACTGGCCTCAAATCAGGGAAACGTAAGTAGTCATTTCAAAACGAATCTTTCAGACAGGTTTGATCGACCTTACAACGTACATCACGAGGCGATTTCAATGGATAATGTCACAATTGCTTTTTCTCTGGTTTAGGGTTTAAAATCGACCTATTTAGAAGACAGCCATATCCAGACACCCGACTTCATGCATTTTTCAAGACACAACAGGTGAATTATGATCACTCCAAGTACCGGAGATCGCCAGCTCTGTGTGCCTTGAATTTATGCAGGTAAAATTTGGCTAAAAAGTAATTAATGCACGAACAATTGTCTGCTTGTAACGTGATACTCACTGCCAATCTGGATGTGAACTCCAACTAGTGCTAAATTTAGGCCTGCTTCTTGTGCAAGCAAGCGGTCCAACTGATTCCTCGCCCTGGCGAAATTCCAAATAAGCCATTTTTCTAACTGTGAAAACTACCATTTGATGCAGCAGATAAATCCATTGCTAAGCTTTAGAAGTTAAAAAAAAACAGATGATGTGCCACTTCCTTAGATTCTCGAAGCAATGTTGCTCTATTTGCCCTGGTTGCCTGTTGGGTGCATCCCCAAAAGAGGTGACTTAAGTTGGGTAAAATTTAACGCTTTTGATACGTTCTATACCCGTCCAATTCACTTAAAACATGCGTCTGCTGTCGCGCATAGCAATCCCGTTCTACCTTCAAAATCATTGCTTTGAATCGAACTGATCAACAATGATCAAAGACAATACGTCATCTCAAGGTCAGGTTGAATTCACAAACAGGCAAATTGGATCAGCAATTTGAGTTTGCTTCAGCGTTGCCACGATTAGTGTGCACCTCATCGCAACGGCTAGACGCAACGAGATCCGGTGCTTGGCCGCCAGGGGGTCTTCCTGTCTCCTTTTATAAGAGACAAAAGGGGCCAGAATTGCACTTTTCCATCAGCCATCATCGGCTTAAAATTCTACTTCGTAGACACGACACCACTTGTCCACTATTGTCCGTTACTTCTCTCAGAATTCAAATCCACTTACCTAATCACCTAACTCTGCATAGATTAAAAAATGGTTATTATGCTAGCAGACGAAGATACGTGCGCTAGTTAAACATTATTTGACAGGTATAGTGTCTCCTAAGGTATCGTCAAGACCAAATCAAGTAGTTGGATTGTTTCTTTCTACTAAAGGCAGTATTTCATTCCAACATGAATAAGGCAAACTCATCTCTGGATTCGGCGAATACTCAAGTCCTCATGATGTTTCACGTTGCAACTACATCCTTCCTTCAATTTTTCACAGCTGACCGGGTAAATGCCTTTTCATGCTGTTGGTCGAGAAATTTCAAAGCGAAACACTTAATCATAACTACCGTTTCCTAGTCTCTAATGGCATCACAATCGAGGGCTAGATTCATTGGAATGTCGCAATTCCTCTGACTAATACCCACGACGTCGTTTCCCTCCGTCATTTTTTTGCAAACCTTCAACTTTTTCCTTTTTTGCTTGGTTAGGAAGCATTCTCCGCTACCCTGGACATTCGGCATGACTTCGCAGGGCTTTGCGAAAAATGCGCAGTTTACTTGGGAGACGTGGAGGCAAATCCGTAACTTAGTGTTTAATTTGTAATACTTACTGACTGAAAACAATCTGTCAAAAATGCCACAGGGTTGACTTCCCGGAGGTAGACATTTTGTTTGGCCTACCGGAGAAGCTGATTCGAAGGGGCGTGATTAACTGTCGCTGTAGTCTGCCCATAAGTCTTGTCAAAACTTTTAGGTAATATAGACAGCACACTGTTTCGAAAAGGAATTCGGAAGGAAGCGGGCCTGCTCCGACTGTGAAATGCTAAAATGCTGGCGGAAATTCGAGTCTGCAGTTGCCTGCGTTTCGTAAAAAAACAGGCCTCAAGCTCCCCAACGCAGTCTGTGCTACATTTTGTTGAATTTGGCAGCTCGCATTGTGGTACATCGAGCACAATTCGATCACGAAAGTTGAGTTTTGAGCCCTTCCGATTCCTGATGATGACTGGTAGACACGAGTTTCAGCACATCTTCGAGACACCAATCAGGCCCCAGATTCTCCCTTGCCAAACAAGCAAGAGCTGTAAATACCTTGGCAGCGCTGTAAATGACTTTGCAGTGGACAGTCAGAGGAAGCAGAGGCTTCTCTCAACGGACTTACTTCAGAGTGATTTGTGTGGATGAATCAGCGCCCGAGTCAATAATGACGGAATGCTTTCTAAACACCCTGGTTATTTTTGGATGCATTGGGAGTCGATGGGAAATTGGGCTGTGGTTCGGACGGCGGTTTAAACTGACAATATGACAACAGTGGTAGAAGAGAGCATTATACTCAATTTCGCCTATCCTCGAACTCACTACAAGCATTTCTTTTTAGGGGGCGGCATATTTGCGTGATACTCAGCTGTTGCAGTTGTATGAATAGAGTGTGGGGTTTTTACTGCATTCATATTTTAATTTGTAAAGATAACTGTCAAGAGAGTTTGCTAACGTTCTTGCCAGACATGACCAAACGTTCCTAAGTGTGACAATTTGATCTCCCTTGGTGGTCGTGTAGAAGCTCTTATCCAATGAGCTAACCGTTAGTTATAAATCATTCTGATATATGTACCACAGGACGCTGGTATGGTCCCATTTTCTTGTCGCTTCGTTGCTATGTCGACCGATGGCATCGACATGGGCTCGAGTCTCACCTTCCGTTTCCAAAAACGTCACAACTTTGTGACATCTGCATTTTTTTTCTCATGACGTTTAGAGCGGAAGTTGGATGATCTTTCAGGCTTCTGATGAATTGAGATCAAGAAGCGAGGTTCCGTCTTTCCACTTTCTTTGTCTACGGTGTTGTTGCTCTACCAGGCCTCGAATGGATTAAGGTCAATGATCTCAGTCAAGTGTACTTCCACCACTCACCCGCCTCAAGTGCGCCTTGATGGACACGTGGAAGGTGCTGGTTTGTCTTCCTTCCAGGTAAGTGGCCCGGGATCACGACCTCACATCCATGGTTCCACGACAAACTACCAAGTCATTCGCTGTATAAATGCAATAAGGCTTACCTCAAAGATCAGCATCAAGTAAGAAGTAGGCGCGACTAGTGTCGTTCATTTCCATTCATCAGTAGCCTAAGAGAGAGCGCTTCATGCAGCCTGTCACAGTTTTAATTCACGTGATGTTGAACCATTAAAAGAACTTGCAGATTTTTTTTTATTTGCGGAGGTTGGAATGTAGATTGGAGCAATACTTCGGGGCTTCAACATGACGTGACGCAGCCCTTAAAAACGCCCTAGCGGTGCTCTTCCTAGGTGAATTGGTTTTTGCAGTTTTCCTGCATATCGTGCTTTACTACCAACGTCGTTTTTGAAACAGTTCGCTCAACTCACCGTCCTGTCAAAATGCGGATCCAAATGACTCGTTACAGGTTTCTGTTTGGTTTTCGGCATGTCACCCTTCCTCTTGACAATGTCTAAGTGCCCCGGTTTACCATTCCTACAATCAATTTCTCTGATTTCAACCAGGAAATGAATATTGGTAGGGCTAATCGAATATCAATAATAACTCATCCCTTTGACACTGAATGTCCACTGCTCAAATACTTAGATGATCTGCAGCCGTCAATTAGACACTTCCTTCGAATTATGACATGCTACTTAGCTACCTGGTTGGTAGGATTGGCACACCTAAGTGACACGGGCCCAGTTTCATTGGTGAATGCTCTTTACCTGTAATGACGTCAGTGACTCGATTTACACTGGTTTCTCTCCAACCGATGTCCTTTCGTCAAGTCAACTGCAAGTCACATTCTACTTATAAGCGGTGCTGCCTCGTACCACTTTCATCGTCCTTGTCAAGCAGTGGCTCCGTCGATACCGCAGGCAGTCTCCACAGTGCAGAACTCACGAAAAAGTTACTAGAATCTTGGCGTAGAAGTTCGAATATAATGTGGAGCTGTTCCGATCATAGATATGATGTGTGTGGGGCCGTTAAGTAAATTGCGGTTGTAGCAAGCACTTCCTTTACCGAATCCGCCTAACTACTTAGGCTGTTGAAATGTGCATCCACTAATTCTCTCTTAAGAGTGCCGCAAGCAACAAGTAGGAATGTGACGGCATTCAAGAATCTTGGCGGTGTGTATTTTATCATTGCAGTGACTGAAAGTGATCGCCCAAATATTACGGAACAATGTACCCCAAGGTTCCAAATAGTTGGTGCTGGAGGTTAATCAATTGTGACACGGGTCCTGACCCTAAATAACGAATCATACTGCGGCCTACTCAAAGGGACAACATTAACACGGCTCCCGACAACCCAATACACAGCCTGAAGCTCTCATTCAGTCATGGTGAATGGCTAAACGGTGTTAGTTCTAGTTAGAGCGATTTTCTGGGGTTGCAAGGCACTCATTTTTTCTGCAGTCTCTGTGGACCATAGAGATGTGAGTAACAGCCAACTCACTTGCTTCCCTTCGTGTAAACAGTCTGGGCTTATCTACCACCCAGAATCTGTCTACTGACTATCCCTTCTCCTACTCGATCGTTTATGCAGACGCGTCTGCCATATTCCACTGTCTGTAGCTTTCTCAGCCCTACTTTTTATAGGGTAATCCACACAAGTCTGCTGATTCTTAACCATTAATTTGTACTAAACGTTTTGTAAAAGAACGTTTCAACTGTCCTTGTTTGGGCCAATCGGGAACAGGAGGAGTGCCTGATGTGCGTATGCCAGCTTCCAGATTTGTCGCGTGTGCTACTGGCTGACGGTGTAACCGGTGGAGTTCGCTACCAGCAGTTTGTTGTTTTCAATTTTCATGAAATTGCGGGTCCTTTGCTTCTAATACAAAACGTTTACAACGTTTTGCAACCACTCGACTTTGAATTGAAGTGTGTTAGTTCAAGACAAACAGCTCGGTCTAAGCATGTCTGGTTTGTCGATCCCCCCGTGCAAATCCCCGGAAACACATGATTCATTAATTACATATTACTTGTCATTCGATCACGAACACAATCAGGTTTTGGCTGCTCCTTTGTGTTCCACCAAACCGCCTTTGAGGTATCTATGGATAAAGTATGCTAGTATGCCGGCCTGTTTGCGTCGAGACGAATTCTTCTATTATTGTGATGTGAACAGTATACATCGCTGAAACGCAGGAGAGAGCACGTTTTCTCTGTCGCAATAGAATGTCACGAAAAATAAGTACCAACACTTAAGGGTTGATGCCCGCATCCTGTAATTGACTGTTTTAGAAGGTCTTCCCCGGAATGCTATCTCAGTCACCACGAGAGAAAACCATAATGTAACACAGGAAAGACCAAAACTAAATAATCAAGGCAGGATTTATGTGCGCCGTAAGAACAATCGTAAGCATCTCTAACATGAAGATGCAAACTGCGATACAAATTAAGGTGATCACCTACAAATTATTGCCACTGCCACACACTCGTTAATGGTACGTGTACCGTTGAAATGAGTAGCAGGTTATCGATACTCGAAACTTCTACACAATGTAGTGATCGTGGTAATTTTTACTGATTGTGACTTTATCCAGCTCAGGCTGGCAAGAAGACATTCTTCCATCAAAAAGCTAACTCACGTTGACCCAAATTCAGACTTTCGCATCCACCGACAAGGTTCCACAGCATTTACTTTGGAGACATTATGATGAAATCTGGTGCGATGTTTCAAAAGTAGATGTTGACCAAATGTTGTTTTTTTTTGCTGCTTTGAGGAATAAACAACATGTTCTAGTTTATTAATTGAGGCTTGTTTGTTTATTGAATCAACGAGCAGCCATTTAAATTTAACTTTTCCAAACCAAATGATATTGAAACGTGGAACCACTGAGGCAATGAGTTGAAGTCAAAAGATGAAAGTTGTTACCTCAATGCAAAACTGGAGATTAGGTCTATTTTGACCACTGTTTTACTGGGCGAGTTTGCGGTGCAAGCAGACGCAGGTTCAGCAGTGGATTCTGACAAATAGCGGCCACCTTATCGGTAACTTAATTAAGCTTGGAAGGATCTGATAACAGTCTTCAATCACCATTAAATTTTTTTGGTCTAAATACACTACTAAGATTGGCGTTTCGCGGAATTCCGCATCACCTGGATAGGGAGCACTTTGGTGAACACTGATGGCGTATCTTGAAAGCAGATGAAGACTATTTCGCAACGCATTTAAGTATTTGCTGTTTAGTTGTTGTCATATGCTTATTTGCAACTCTGACTAAATATTTTCAATCACAATCGCCCTATTGCATCACCCATCTATCTAAAATTGAATAGAGAGGGAGAGAGAGAGCACTGAATCCTAAATGTCTGTTTGCTTGGCGAATCAACGGGCAACGATTTAATTTTAACTTTTTTAAAGCAAACGAATTGGCCTAAAATGCTGAAAAATTTTTTTTGCAAACGCAAACCCCCTGGGGTGATGAGTGTGTGCGCTGTCGAAGTCAGAAGGTGACAGTCGTTCCCATTCATTCCGGCGCCATCAAACACAGTTCTCAAGCCTTCCCCACTCACCACACTTGGCCAGAAATTAGACCATCGAGTTGTGTAATTAGGTTTAACTGAATGCAACCGACGGACGGATAAACTTGTGAAGCAATAGTGGGAAAATCAGGATGTTCACGATATTTGCGATAAATTCCTGTGCCTCCAGGATTTCTCACCAAAATCTCACAGAAGCTATCTGCACGTGTTTAAAATCGTAAATCGGGTGCATTTTGATTTCAAGGCAAAAAAATTCTGTAAAATTTTAATAAGAGGGTTAACATTGTTATCCTCAACAAATAGCGATCAAAACATGGTGTTCGCCTCTGTAAGTAAGTATAAATCTTTCCTTATTTGACGTATCTTCCTAGATTCCTGCATTTTATGTAATTTTCGGAAAAGCAAATGCGCTTATCCTTAAATAAGGACTAGTTCTCATGATGCTACAACACCGTAATGTGTATCAAAATTTTACTCCTTGACTAATTCGAGTAACCAAGAATCGATAATACCATATCAGCAGGCGAAAAGCCAAGTCTAGTTCTAGACTGATCGAAAACTTAATGATACTGCCAATGGTGGTAGTAGCAGGATTTCTCAAAAATTCCTCTTTATTCACCGTTGATTCACATCTTATGCCAATGTAGTGAATTGGCGTGACTTTTTCTTTACCCAGCCCTATTATGTCACAGATAAGCTAGCCAGCTTTCGTCAGAATGTATTGTCCAACATGCTTCCAATTTGGGCTCAACATTGCAATGTTGATGGATCTCGCTGATAATTTTGGTATCACCAAACAACGGTACACAGCAACCCAACCTAGAGGCGCATGCACCATCAAACGGTGAGCAGTGGTTTCGATTATTCTGCGATGGATAGCCATCGTTTTTATCGGCAGGTAGATCTCCACGCTTTTGCTTACTGTGGTGAAATTCGCTCAATTTACTAATCGACCGGAGGGCCAACCTCTTCCTCGGCACATCCAGACAGGTGTTCCCGACTCATCGCATGCGCGGCAAAAATAACTTGGATGCGAAATCGTGACGAAGCTACCTCGATGTATAACCCTTTTGACAACACTTGAAAGAGCATGCTGAGGTGGGAACGACTTTTGGTGAGTGTTGGGGATCCACGATTCCCCAAGATTGGTTTCTGATGCTATTCACAGTTATTCACTAACACTTGTTTTGTTACACTTTTTATCAAGTCAAGGTCAACCTAATTTGAATCAGCTTTCACTTCGGGATTACACGCCGACACGTGACGGTGGGTCGCGAAACGTGAACAAGGCATCGCAACCAACTCCGATTGAGAAAAGATTCTGCGACAGTAAATCGTCATTCCAGCATCCCACGCGATGTACTTTTCGACACTTTTCAGCTGCCGCCACCGATCACAACGCTAGTGAAGACCAACAGAGATCAAATAGCAGCAGAGAGGTCTTCACCCAGAAGGCAGAGTAGCCGAAAACGACAGAAACCAACACTACTCCAAGTCAACCCAAAGAAGAAGCGTTATTAGCTTTTCAAGGAGGAGAGGTGTTGGGGATCCACGATTCCCCAAGATTGGTTTCTGATGCCAAGTCAAGGTCAACCTGACTTGAATTAGTTTTGACTTCCGGACTGCACGCCGCACGTGGCTGACGTGAATACAGCTCTCTGCACGAGTTCTGGTCTTGTTCTCGTATTAGCCTGGAAAGGTCGGTTCAAGCTTCAGCTAGGAATCTGGTACCGTTATTTGAGTGGTTTCCTCTTTGTTACGGGCAAACGTAACGGTGAGTCATTTTAAAACTGCACCAAATCGTCAATATTTATTTATTGAAAGATCCCAAGTGATTCAATACTTAGAGCCAATTGATTTTTGAAGGAAAAGTCGTCGCGGCATGATGTTCTTTAGTTTGCGAATTTTCCTCGGTACCGTCGACTCAAATTCTCTCAGATTCTCCGCCATTTATTTCATGATTTGCTGAATAAATGGTGATGTCTACTTGGTCATACCATCGTTTCACCTGGTCGTTCTCTGCCCACGAGTTCCACGTGTCAACGAACAACTAAAATGCAAGGAAGATTTACTCATTTTTGTCTGCGCTTCGAGTTGCGAGTTCATAATGCCCATGGTTCATCGTCTCTACAAAGGGGAATGAAGCCGGAGCCTCTCGTCGTGGAATCCCTACTCATTCAATTTATTTCATCTACTCTCAGATTGATAAGTCTGCTGTCAGTTTGTTCACAGTGCTGACTTACTGAGACCGCCTGTCAACTTAACGCCCATTCGCCCAAGCGACTTATCGATTTCATCTTCTCACACGTCTTAAGTCAAATAACAGCACCGATTGATGTGCCAAATGTTGAGAGGCTATGCACGATTAATAGCGTCTGCCACATAGAAAGTTTTGGACAGGAGCACAGTCTTGTCTCACCCAGAAGACGACGTAGGAAATTGCGCTGATTCGACGCATTTCCAGACACCACCTAGGTTAATCGTCCCCTTCCAACAGTCAGTCAGTCTGGCCTATCTCCCCCTACCTCAGAATCCGCGTTGTTTGAGCGGACACAACCGAGCATTCGTCCGTTTTATTATGCACCCCCGTGTACGGCTGTGACGCAATTATACGCGACTGGGTGTACTCACCGATGCAACAATTAGATAGTCTCTGTGAGAGTGCGTCACCTCCAAACCAGCACCAAAACAAAGGGCGGGATCTCGTGCTGAGGGATTTGCCGTCTCAGTCAAAGAACACACATCATGACAGAATGCGTCACTTTAGTGATATTGGTCCAATGATTTGAGGGTGACTAATATCCAGCCATAGGTTGAGAGAGGAAGCATAGATATCGTGTGATAATTGAGCGGTATAGCTACGGTAATTATGTAAACAGAGATGTGAATAGAGCTGTCGAGTCGTCCTGAGAAAAACTTGTTTCCGTTCTGTGGTGGTATGTCGTATGACTTGCGACCAGTAGACTTGTCATGATCGAATTAAAATCCTTTTCTCGGCAAGAGTGAGTTTTCTTACTTCCTTCACGATTTTTCGAGTCCTTAGCCTTCCTTGCATTCAGCTGGAGAAACAGCTGGAATGAAGGCAGTAGCTAAGTAAAGTCCCTCTGGGATACCATTAGCAATCACAGCGGTTATGCCTTTGGGTATCGTGTCTTTTTACATATCCCCTGCATAAATATTCTGCCACAATGGACTCACGCCAATGGCTAATTATTAATGGAACAGCCTGAAATCCACAGTTTTTTTAAAAGAAGCCCTACTTAATTACCTTTCGTCTCAAAGCTTTGCTTTGCAACAAGAGGGCATGACTAGATGATCTGTGACGGATAAAAATAGCCAGATTCAAATGCCAGAGACAGAGCCTCGACAGCCGTAAACAAGAGACTTAGTAACGAGCTGTGATGGCTTGTCAAACCACTGGTATGCTGACAGCACAACTACATGCGCGCACACTCGCACACAGACACGCTGACGACAGCCCCACCTCGACAAACAAACACGTCACATGATGTTCCCACTGTCCACTTCATCACAAGCGCACACTAACCCAGTTGGTCGCAGCCGGCTCGAAAACATAATCGAGCGACAAAAGGCATGTTAGCATCGCTCAGGTAAATTTAAGCGGGATAATCACGTGTTCATTCAAGATTTTGTCACAGTGAAGCAGAACTTGTGCTTGGTAGCGTCGTCGTCAGCATAAACCTTGACCCTGTGTGACTCCTGACTTCCAAGTGAAACCTTTTTTGGTACAGTTTGTGTCCTGCCAGTATCAGATTGTGTCTTCGATAGCTCCCTAACTTAATCAATATGATCATTCAGACGTGCCCTACGGTTCCATGGTTTGCTGTCAACTAGGTGGATGATCACACGGACCTACTGCAAATGTCCATTGTTTAATCAGCGCTAAAGAAGTGGTGTGTCAACTGCCTCGCTTTGAAACACGTCCGCCTGCCTGGCCGATCCTGCACCCTCCTAACACACACTCACACGAAAAACCCCGCTACCGTGACTAGGCCAGTTGTACGCGGTTGTAAAAATGGGTGAGAAAAAAGGTTCGCCCCACCTCCCCAGACAAGGTCACCCCCCAGCACCTTTGTCATCGCGCGTGGCAGCGCCTTGAGCGCATTTGTGTGTGATGGTCATGGGGTAAAAAAAGCATATCACGACCCAGCGCCTGCTGCCAGGCCCTAGGATCGTGTTCTCGCCACCGGCTTTTTTCTTCCTACCGATGGAGGAAGAGGGAGTGGGGAGGAGGAGGGGGCGAACAGTCGACGGCAGACGCGCAGCATGGAGGGAACGGAATGGAGACGAAAAAAGTAGCGTCAGCGTCAATGACTCATTGCACGCTTCTTCAAGGTCACACGAATGCGTGTTTTGTTTTGCTGATGCTTCAGCTACTGCCGCCGCTCGCCTCAATTTGCTAGGCGCGTGACAATTTGTGGGGTCGATTCAGTGAAGCGAAGGTTTCCTTGATCGAAGGCGACGCTGCACTGTTGGGGAGGCCATCAATCCCCAAGATACGTAAATTTCCACAACGATTTGTGACGTCAATTTACTCAACTCTGGTCACTTGGTTAAAACTCTACTGTCATGCCACATTGTTGATCAAACCAGCAACGCATCACCCAGTATTATTCTATCATCTCACCGACCTCAGACCGCTTCTGAGCATCCAGTCGTATCAAAATATCTGGTAAAAATGTAACACACGCACATAAGTCGGAATTAGACCATTTGTAAGCGGTAAGCTCATTTTCCTGTGTGCTGACAATGTGAAGTCGCCATGGTGATAGGAAATGATTTGAGCCATTCGGAGGGGAGTTTGTTACTTGATCAGAAATCTCTACTTACTCAAACCCGAGAGTCTAACGTCCACCGGGAATTTGAACATAGCCCGTGCATCTGAAGCTCATATTGGGCTGTTAGCAATACTTGGCACTGCCCTGTAAATTTGGCCAAGTATGTCTGATGGCCGATTCTGATGTTGCAGTGGGTAGAAATGCAAAAGAAGACATTCCCACTCGAAGTCAAATGAAACGACAACGATGTAGTGGAGGCGGGTTAACAGGACAGTCTATCTAATAGGAAAGCGCCATCGTCACCATCATCAACTTTGTGGTATGTCCGGAACCGTCTGCTCCTGCTTATGCACCTTACGGGTTCTTTCTTGTAGGCCAGGCGTAAATTGGTTTGTTAACTTGTCTGCAAGTAAGAAATTTCGGTCCTCACAAACAGACAACAGTAGAGCTTTTGGGATTAGTTTTAGCGAAACGAAAACCCGTTCGTTTAGATACTCCAATTCTGCAGTTTTACCACTCTAATCTTACTAACGTCACCTGGTCGGGGTAACAAAGGTGCTAATGACCAGATGTAAGCTAATCTTGAGTTGGATCATCACTTAAGCAACAGATTATGGAGAAGTTAAATGTGGAACATGCCACAGTAATTAGAAATCAGTTAAACTGGCTCGGAGTTGTGAAAATGTGTAAAATTTTTGGTCCCGTGTGAGCTAAAAATAACTTATTTAACACGACAAAACGTCATTTGCGAAATGCATCTCAAACTAAATGCACTGAACCAGGATGTAATCAAGGCGAAAAAGCGGCCAGACTTGGCCAATCCTCAAACGCATTTCCATTTTGCCGCAAATCATGAGATGTGGTTTGGTTGTGATGCCGCTTCAACCATCTCGCCCCGAACCCAAACACTCATTTTCTCCACACTTTAAGACCAAACTTAGACTTTGGCTAAATTAACCGTGGGGAATAAAACCGCAGTGTGTCCGCTTTGGTAGTCGGCACTTCTTTCCAAAAGTACAAAGTAACGTAGCAATGCTTCTGTTTCAAACAGACGCACAATTACTTCGTATCTGCAAAATGCTGAAAAGCACCATTTTACGTCTATATCGCGTGTCTAATTCGCGACTCTGTTCGTTAATCTTTAATTAAGTCCTGGAGAACTCTGACTGTCGTAATTTAAAATTAGAGGACAAAAAGTCTTGTTAAAGAAACACTTTGTTACAGTTCGTCAGTGCACTCTCAGCCTGTGTATTCATCGTAG
The DNA here is from genome assembly GCA_900604375.1 of Mesocestoides corti. NCBI lineage: Eukaryota > Metazoa > Platyhelminthes > Cestoda > Cyclophyllidea > Mesocestoididae > Mesocestoides > Mesocestoides corti. The sequence goes on from UXSR01005491.1 coordinate 20,000, forward strand.
TCTGAAGCAAGGAATTTCTACAGTCAGATCCATAGTTACCTTCTTAATTTGCTAAGCGAGATCTGATCCGCCCACTCTGTTTTCCTTCCCTCAAATCCGTCTGCTTATCGCCTAACGTAGTGCGGATTCTGTGTGAGGCACGAGATCTGTCAATTCACCAAGGAGTAAATTCAGATGCTACCCGAGACGGAGATCACCATCCCTGTTATCGATTGGTGCGTTTTCTGGACACATTTACTAGATAAGTAGTCTTCTCCATCTTTTCGACTTCTACCCACCGTCCCACAAATTCCACAAGATCTTTACCGCTGTCGAGTATCATGTAGGGAACATGGTGATCCGCCGGAGTGAGGTTCAGGATTGCACTGAAGGCTCGTCATCAGAGCTCCTGGACAACCGTCTTGGTGAATTGTGCTGTTTGTGGTCGGGCAATTTCACGCTGCAGAGTCACCTATGACTATAAATGGTCTGGTGGTCGCATTTCACCTACCAGGCAATTTCTTCCAAGAACGCCTTCAAACGATCTGCTTTGAAGTATGTTAATGCACACTTGTCGTTTAATTTGCTCAAGCCTTTCGGTTAGGAATGATGCGTCTGTAAACCAAATAAAGTTGTCCATTTGCGGAGCTGAAGATGAAATTAAAGGTGTTTGTTCTTTTTAACTTGCCATTTCATTAATAGGGTTAAGTACAAGCAACTGAGAAGGTAAATGAATGCATTCTTGTGGAACAAATACGGTGTTTTCCACGAGCATACAAACTGCTGGCACTTTTCTTGCCATAGAAGTGACGGAGTCAGACGAACGGACAAAGCGCATCTCATCCTTCTTACGACCTACTGAGTCTCGGTATTGAATGCTGTTGGGATGAGAGAAAATCAGATAATTCTGGAAAATTCTGCCACTGAATGGCCATATCAGCTGGAATTTGTGTTGGTGCTATCACTTGTAAACACGAATCCTCAACAAAGACCTCATGAAACGCCCTACATGCCGCCCTCACGGAGTAGTGCTAGGGCATCCAGCAAAACGAGAAAAGAGGATCTGACGAAATCTCAAAGCCAAAATCGTCGTTGTCTGCAAATAAATACGCGAAACAAATCTAAGGTCGTACACAGACCATTCACGTTATCAACGTCAAGGTAGATATTAACACTGGCAGTGGATAATGGCGTGGTTAATTAGTCCAGTCTTGCAAATGGCACCAATTAGCCTCACTGAAAACGCCCTGTAGCATATTTAGATTCGGGAGTATGAACACATCACACACTGAAACCCTCGGTAAAGGAAACCCTTGTTCCACCTAATATCTTCGTGAAAATATCTGATCAACATTTCTTTATCAACTCAGACCTAAGATAACCATCACTTCTGCACTTCGCAATTATGACAGTCTTAACCTGCAGCCGAGTGACCTCGAAAAGTCGAACGTTTCTGACGTGGAAAAGAAACACACCAACTTCCGTGGATTCAGTACACGAAAGCCACGTACACACTCGCGATCGCCTTGCGACGACCACCGACGTTACCTTGACGACCGGTTCCAGCATGAAAATAATCAGCATGAAGAGGAAACGTCCAGCACACACCGGTTGACGAAGTTGTAAACAGAACCGTCACTAGAAATGCGTGTTTTTTGGTAAACAATTCATGTTGACAGCACATTTACAAAGGCTGGTACTGTTTGACTCATACAAACATGATATTGTTTTCGTACTACTAAACAGAAGATCACTCGTACTCTTAATTTTGAGCCATCGAATGAACGATTGTCTCCGCCCTCTCCTGTCTTCTCAGTCTTCTTGGGAATCTGGATTGCTGATTCGAGATAATTCAACGCGGTAGCTCCACTGGGGTTCAAAACAGCATTCCGAGGCCATAAACACTAGTTACGACTTCTTACCAATGCCAACAAGTTTCCGGTGCCTTTGAAATACAAACTTCTGAACTTTAATCATAAAAATGCCATGTAAATAGGAAACCAAATGCCACGTAAACTATTGGCTAATGAATGAATCACATTCCACATCATCGTCTGGTGAACATTCACTGATACTTGAGACTAAGTGTTGAACAAACGAATTTATCTCCCTCTCCAATCGGGCATTCTCATCACAAGTGTGATCGGAAAAATGTGTCAACGCCAATGACTTGGTATTTGTCACGATCTTCTGATATATGTTCCCTACGGCGTCGCCAGATTTTTGACTTTAACCATCCGAGAACGGACATAAATCTCTCGTTGGCTGAGCTACAAGTCAAATAACACCTAAATGACACAAGCATTCATGTCGTATGATCGAATGTTGGATTCCTCTACAACTGACTGCTCTGACCGCCCTCGAACAGTTCAGAAAATGCCGATATCTGTAACACAATCTATCGGAATTTGTGCTGACGAAATTTGAAACCAAAATTTGCTCAAGGTTGCGGAAGTGGGCAAGGAATGCTTGTGCAGCCGGTCAGATTACGTTTAAGTCGATCACTATCCAATTTTGACCTTGAGATGGGTTTCCTGTGTTTTGGACTTCGATGTTGAAGACCTTGATTTACAGGAGGGACAAATCCTGCACTATCGATTGGATGCTTCATCGTGGGAGTTCACACAAGCAAGCCCAGGAAAATAACGCACTGCCACGGTTCCGGTCTTACCCAAATCCCCTAATTAGTGCTCAAAGAGGTTGAGTTTCGTAACCGTTTGATTGGGCACAATTGCAATCTCAAATTTGGCAGCTGTTTGAAGTGCTGTGACAAAAATAAAGCCAGCAATTATTCGAGAACGAAAACACAAAATCCAATTGTTTGGAAAGTTGAAGCGATATCAAATAATCAAGCCTCGGAGGTGATCGTTTTATTCCTGGAAACGTTCTATTGTCATCTCATTTGAATTGAAACTTATTCAAAAACAATTTGAACTTATTGGGGAACACGGTCAATGCCAACACTAAGGGGAAAAATGTTCCCCATTTAAGGAATGGATAAAGCGAACAAGGACGATAATGGTGAGAACGCGTTCCATCAACTATTTCAAGGCAAGGTGATGGCTTTTGCGAGTTACACGAGCACTTAAACTGCGTGGAGATTGGGAAGTTACGAAGTGTCCAGCCCACTGTTACCGAGTTCGAATCAAGACTCAAACAAATGATCTTCATGACAGCAGTTGAAAAATCGATGGTTTCTTCGGAGAATCAAGGATATGGAGAATTCTGCCTTTCATGATCAATCTGTTAAAATGCAATTACTAAAACAACACACCTTTTACCCTATCGATCGATATTTTAATGCTCCCTACAACGCAAACCTACAACTGCTTGAAATTTAAAATCTAGCCGAAAATTTAAATAGTGCCCGAAATGCTTAACGAATGCGAAAAAGTCGACAAAAGGTAAGCCAACGACTCTCAAAGTTTTGTTTATTTAAAGCTCAAACTCTCCAAAAGGCTTTTTGCGAATCATAAACCAATACCTGCGAAATTAAGTTGACTACCTCTGCGTAGGGTTGGTCAGATCATTTCGATAAAAGACACCATCAGTCTCAGCGTTAAGGAATGAGTGACTGTAATATTCCTTTGCCTTGGTTTTGATTGAACCAATAGAAGACTGCTGTCTTCGCTCTTAGTTACCAGTGCGGACAAACAATAGACCACAACACAGATAGTGTTGTATTGCAAGGTCCGATTCCGGAAACAAACCTATCATTACCATGGCAGCAGGCAAATCTTTTGCTTGGAAAGCAGCTGGACAACGTAGGAGCTAGGGAGTAGGGGTGATTTCTGACAAGCGATAATTATACACTTGTGTAAAATGACTAATGCTGTCCCAATACTAAGTCGTGGGTGATTAGAAGGCGGTTAGCCCGGAAAACAGACGTCGCGTAACTTGGCCTTCCAAGGGGTTCCAGTATCTCACCGCATTTGACGAAGCCTTGAAAAGCCCAGATTTTAAGCGGGGGCGTGACCAAATCAGTCCGTACCTCTAGTCAATCAAAATCAGTTTCTTCGACATTGCCAGGATTTGGGTTCACACGATTATGATAATTATGAAAACTAATTATGTGGTTCCTAAATAATAGTATAACTTACTAAAACCTCGATTCACCCTAAACGATTTCAAAATGATTTAAGCATTGATGAATTTGACGAAACCGGTCATTTTCAGGGCGAATTGGGTATGGTTAGAACTAAGAGACAGGAAAGATCCCCATCAAGCAATTGACGTGTCCTTCAAAGTGTGGAAGAAGCATCACCATGTCCCATTTGATGCACTCCGTGAGGGCTGGTAACTCCACCTGGGGCAACCGAGCAATTTCGGGTTCCATTTTTGCTCTGTGCATTAAACACGCATTGGTGAGCACCTGAAATGAGAGGAGTTGAAAATTTAGCAGAAATTCTAGGGACAGAAATGGGCTGTCATCTTCACAGTCACTTTGGGAAGTGTCTTGTGTGTGTACCGATGATGTACAGATGACGGCCACTTGGTAAATCCATTAATGGAATTCCTTGGCCATTAGGGAATTTGGAGATCAAATGAATCACAGGCTTCTGCTAAAAAGGGGTTTTGTAGTCAGTTAATTCGGCCATGCTGTGCGTCTTCACGTGAAATTTTCTCGTTTAGGGTCTATGCAGTGAGTCATTCATGGACTGAGTGTTCCTATTCCCAGGTGTGTTTTCAATCAAGTTTAATCATGGACAATCCACTTGTTTTCTGCCTTCTAGCCTTTCTTAACATATTTGAATAAAGGTACCACAGTTAATCATAAGCGGCTGGAGAAACAGTAGCTGGATTCCATTCGTAGTTGCTTAAATCTTCGCTTGGATAAATGCGGAAAGGTCTACAGCCAGGTCTGAAACCATTTAATTAGCATAAGAACGAATTCGAGAGCGACAAATTTGAGCTATAATCGTAAAACACCCTCTTCTAACGAGATCTTCAAAAATTAAATCCACCGAATTGGGCTCCATTAGTTTTTTTCTATCAGGGTTTATAATTATAGTTAATGAGTTACGGACCATCCTCTCATTAATGCAAAAAAAGAACAGGACTATTAGTTAAAGCGGGTTATTAGTATTTTTTTCTGGGTGGGTCAGTAGCAGATTGCGAGATTAATGCCCATTGCAAATTAGTGATTGGGCCACCTCCTGCTTCACATTGGTAGTAAGCTGATGGCCGTGTTTACGATAATCTCCGCACCACGGTTAAAGCGCCAACTGACTAGGCGTCAATCGCTCTGACAGTCAAAAACACTGGCATTACGCTGTTAGACTTTTTTATCAGATAATCACGGGCACTTGCCAGACGCCAGAATTTGCCAAATGCCCCGTGGAATATGGTCAAATCTCTCCGACATTTTCAACTCTCGCGAGTCGAGCAGCGGACTTAACTACTGCCTCTCACTCGTTCACCTAGAAAGCACACTTTAAAAGTGTAGCAGATCTACCTGAATTAGTCGCATCTGACAGATGTTCACACTCAGAAACGGCATCTTAATTTATTTGGGAGTCGCGTTGATGCACACTCGTAAATCCGGTCACGCCGGCCTCCAACACAATGTCCTCATTATCACTGCATGTCATTAGCCTCGAGGAACCTCAACTCATACCTCGTTAGCGCGAACGGTTACCTGGATTATCCCAGCATCTAGGTCACCCTCAGCGTCTAACGCCACCCTCGACATAATGTAACCAACCTGGTTGAGCTCCGTAGTAAGCGGTTGTGTTCACGTCCTCTCGGGTCGTCTTTATCATCGCGGGTAGCAGAGTAGCGTAATCGGGCCAGATTCAAGTCAGTGCCCCCGGCGTGGTCAAGACCACATGATGGGATACAAAGCAAATTGCTGTCCAGATTCGAAATAGTGCGCATGAGTAAAATTTTACACAATATTTAAATAAATTTTAGTTTTCTAGCCAAAACAGAAAACTACCTGTTTTTGTTTAAATCAATTACCGAGGTAAACACATAGTTATTGCATATGCAGACGGATCTACGTGGTAATTTGATGACTTGGCGACAAATTGTAAATGCGAAATCTGGCGCCCTTACTTATTTATGCAGAGAAGATCTGGTAAAAAACAGGTTACTACGTGGTGTTTTCTGCAGACAGTCATTGCAAACCCCCCACGCCCTCACTTAGGTGCTTTTACAGCGTCACCACCTCAGACACCACAAAACTACAAGCAGTCTGCCAATTAGAACGACGTGACTCAAGGTCACTTGTCCAGACACCACAAAATTACACGCAGCCGCCCAATTGGATTCATTCCTTCGTCCCGGGGAGCCTTTAGTTAACTGTCGCTTCTCTGCCCACGTGTGTTTCACTGCAAGATGGCCTTCCCGAGTCAGTTTTTTGTTCAGGACTTTGAACTCCTCTTGGTTTTTTTTACAAGGCATTTAAACGCACTGACTACGTCGAAACGGACTGTCATTGCACGTCACCTTGGGAACGTCTTTGCCGTAAATTTAACACCCAAGTCGAGTTGCTTTGTACGGTGAGAAAAACACCAAGGTCCACACATTTAACTCCACTCATCACGATTTGTTCCTCAGTTCAAACTGATAGCAATTTGTCGGTTCCTAAGCAATCGCAGCGAGAATTTCCATTGAGACTTCCAAAATGTCCTGTTTGACATAGTAAAAGAGGAAACCCATTTGATCAAGATCATGTTTTTTTGGGTAGAAAACCGAAGTAATTATTGGATTTCACAAACCAAATTCGGTGGTTGATACCAACGAGAACTAAATACGTTAGCGAATGCTGATGCACACTCGAAGTGCTAAAATACGGCTTCAATCAGCCTATACCACGGTATACCTGCTTGTCAGGAAATGTTACAATTTCAAATTGTTGCGGTACATAATTTTGGAGTTTCTAAGCCTCATTTAAATTCCTTAAAAACACCTAAATTTCTACTAAATTTTTAACACACAAAACACTGCCCACTCAATTTATTTTATCGACTCCACGCAAACAATTTTTGCTGAGAAAGACTGTTGTTTTCGTGTTGACTACTTAAGCCATCAATTAACAGAGGCCTAAGTGGATACAGTGTAACCAGGAAATTGCTATCCTGTCAATCAATTCCTAACAATGGTTAAAACATAGCTGCTATCAAATTTTCTAAAAACCTGCTGTCCAGAACAGTTGCACTGCAAGTCCAGAGAGAATTTATCTTAAAAGGCAAAAGTAACCCGCTTTTGCAAATGGTATTTTCCTACTTTGAGAAAACTTCCCTACCCATATTCAGCTTTAGGCATGCAAAGAAACCCGAAGCACGTAATGAAGGGGACAGCCGCGAGGAAATCGCATGCCATCTCACAGAGCAGTGTTTAAAAGAGCCGCAGTTTGTAGAAATCAGGGGCAGCCAAATTAACAATCACTTACATGAGCACGAATTACCTTTCAAAGCTGTAGACTTTTAAATAGACTTAATGCTAACTACAAATCAGTGTTTAAATCATTCGCACCCTTGAACTTTACACTGGCGTGTCTCGAACTCAGTTGACAGGTTCATTTAGCTTAACCAAATTTAAACTAGCATCTTTACTTAGTGGCTCTCGACTGTAGCACGAGTTTATTTACACCAATTTTGAGACAATTTAAGCGAAGAGTATTTTGGCGAAACTCAGCCAGGCATTGGAGTAGACTCCATTTTAACTTCACCGAGATCGTTATCGTTAGAGCAGAGGCACTAAGAGGAAGGAATGGCGGTTTTTTAGTGAGAGTAGCTTCCGGACTAACTTTGTCAAACTGAAAGACAGCGAGTACAACTCCTGGGCCGGGTTTAGCTAGGCGATCCTGTCAAGCTCGTCACTTTGTATCTCTCTCCGTATACACGGTGAGAGATTGGGAAGAACGGACGTGACAGCGATACAACTGTCTATTGGATGGTTCAACCCAGGTGTGGTTGTCGTGTGGTGGCGTATACAAAGACGTACACACGACGGACGTGAGTGATGAAGGTCTTCAACTAACAGAACTCGGATTAGCCAGCAAATTTATAAACAGCTGAAGGATGAGATGCATGTTCACAGTGAAAACCGATGCGTGAAAAGGGGACTTTGAGAATGTGTTATAGACGGACGAAGAGAATGAAGACGAATTCATAGATCGCGGATTTTTCTTGACGGTGTTTCGAACTCGAGCTAAACACGGTTGAAAGGAGAGAATTCCTTTGAAGTATCCACTTCCTTGGTAAGGCCTTAGAAGGTCGGTGATTATCTTCCATCACGTCAGGTTTACCAAGTCTTAATTTACACCATGAGACCACTTGTTGTTTCAGAAGCCAAGTTGTGTAGATGTTGTTATCATATGAAGAAAGTGGAATGGTGAATTTGCTTTCAAATTTCAGAAAAAAACTTCAAACTTGAGATCTAACCTACCGGACAGATCAATGAAAACGACATCTTTGGTATCTTAGATAAGGACCATGGAGGCAGTTGGGTTTTTGCGTGTGCCGATCTTCCTAACTTTTTGTCTTAAGCTAAGGCAGCATTAGGCCAACGCTACCTAAATCGACATTACGTGACATCTCAATTTGAGCATGTTCAGCGCGTGGACAATTTCAACTACTCCGAACCGCGTTATGCAGAAAACAGTTGCAGCATCAAGCGTTTAGAAGTAGCAGACTGAAGTGGATAAATCTTTTACTCATTTAAAGTGGATCAGAGCCAGGCGAAATTGGGGTTAATCCGGTTAATTTCTGAAAATCTCAACTTCCGACGCAAACGGTATAACAATAGCGACATTAAATTGTGGAGCAGGACAAAATTCTGGTTGGTTTTTACTTCAAACTGCTTGGTCAAACACAATCTAAGCAAACTTGGTCAACTGCAAAACTCTGATATCTGATTACGATTTTTTGACAGCTTTTGCAATCACTCGTCTTGCTGAAATGCAAGTAGAGAACATAGTGGCACATAGGTCTTCGCTGATTCGTGTCAAGAATCCAATATCTTTTGCAGTAGGTTGGTAAACAGCCTTTGGTTATTCAACGACAATAGGGTTTTAAGGGTGCGAAATCCTACTGCAGTGTTGTCGAATGATTTGGGAGACTTCTTCACGATGGCCATAACGGCCATTACCGAATGCGTGGAGTAGCTGTGGCCGATACGGGCTTGTTGTGGGCCCCAGCATGTGGTCTTGAACCACGTCGGGGCCACGGAATTAACCCTGGCCCGATTACGCTTCCCTGGTACCCGCAATGAAGAAAAAGACTGGGGCGGACGTGGACACAATTGTGTACTTCCGAGATCAACCACGTTAGTGTCATTGTGTTGCGTGTGTATTTATACCTCGGATGTGTGAGTCATACATGCGCTAACATCGGGACCTAGGTGTGAGGATAATCAAGGATAAATGTTTGTGCGAATGAGGGGGGAGTTGAGGATCCGCGCGGCTGGCAACATGCTGCGAAAAGGGGAACCCTGTGTCGGAGGTGGGGCGACCGGATTGTGGGGTGTGAATAAACACGTTTCACAACAGACTCAACTGGACATTAGGCGACATCTTCACAATGAGTCTGTAGGAGATGGTCAGTTTTCGCAAACCTCGAGTATGAGCAGGTTCAAAAGTGTGACTGCATTCAAAGTCTTAAACAGTTTGGTAAAATGCACTCACAATCAATGCACGTTCCTCAGCCGCCATGACCTCACACTTTTAGGCAAGGCAATTGATACCGATTCACACTGATGAGATGTGTTCTCACCAACTGTTTCGGAATGCAATAGTCGCCAATCGCAAAACCAAACGGTTGATGTTCGAAATAACTGCTAGTGAAGTTAATAATAACCACTCATTGATTAGCATGTTGCTTCTCAAAACACATTCTGTGAAAGTGCAAATTCAAACCAAATTTTCGAACTCTAGAGTGGTTGGCTCATGGCCTTAAAATGACCTTGACAAATTATTGGTTTTACAGAGTCCATATTGCTCGATTGTTCGTACGAGAAAGAAGTGGGTAATGAAAATTTCTGCCTTTAGAAAGAAGTCTTTTTTGGGATTTAACAAAGTGGCAATTTTGGGGTTTCTGCGTTTACAAATTAGGTGCAGACCGGATGTACTCACTCCGCGACGGATGACTAACGCGTGTCTCGTTTGTATTCAAAGTCAGATTTAAAACTGGACATCAGCTAACAACAACTGGCATTATTTACCGTCACCTGATACAAACGATTTATTAAGGCTGATTAGGAAGAGTTCATGGGCGTCATTTGAGCCACAAATCATCGTAGGTGCCTCAGATTGTGTGAGTTATTGAGACATGACCTGCACGCATCCTCGTAAACAGTTTAAGGCGACAGCTACCGGTGCTACGGGGTCAAGACACCACAGCGTTGCACACGCCACTGGTGTTTACGTTTTCGGTAGCGCAACAAAGAGGCCACCAATGACACCAAATTAGGAAGCATTTACGGCCTGGGCCGAAACTCGAGACTAAAACTGGGCCCTCTTACCAACAAAAAAAATTGAACTGACTGAAATCAGACAGGGTAAAAATTACCCAGGTAAATTATCTTGGAAACCCAGAAGGCGTTGCGCTGTGAGCTAATACATATTGAAGTCAACGAAATCTTGCAAGCCAGCTGTTCAAATTAGCCGCCCATATTCAGGAATTTTCGTGGTGAAATGGTAACTTTCTGATAACTTAGCATCGGAAACCTCAGGGCCATCAGGTATGTATTTAGAGAAGAGATGCATACAGGTGTGATAATGTGAACTCCTGCAGCTTCCAATTCCTGACATGGTCGTGCAAATAACCCATTGGAGGAAGCAATGTGTTGAAAGGTGGGATCGAAGACTCCAACTTTTCGGTCACGCAGCATCGTTGTTCGCACTGACAACTCATTCATCAGCGTTAATTACTCAACTCGTCGATCTCAGATTGCCCATGCGACTATGAGTAGGCGCGCATCTGAGAATCCACTCGACTCGGCCCCATATTCTACGTGAACCTTTGGTTCATACAGTGAAGCCTTCCGTACAAGCTCTGGTCTTCTCTTATTCTGAGAAGCCTTCGATGTGTTTAGCTAGGGGTCTAAGTTATTACGAAACAGAAGTACCCCGAGTATCTCACTAAACCGATGTGGGGGTGTACGATGACGGTTTCAAGCCTACGGGATTTATCGATATTTCGAAGTCAGCTTCCCAAACAGTGCGTGACCTACCCAGTTGTCCCCGTGCATGGTCACTTCAAAATGACGCCCCAAGTTAATTATTTAAACGCTTCAGTAGCCTATAATCTCGAACTTTACTTTGTTAATATATTTAGTGTTTGAAATCAGGAGTCTTTCGCTTTTAGACTCCACTGAATGGCCCAGATTCCTGTGCAGGTGAGAGCGATCTTGAGGTAGTTGTTCGCGTAACGATTGTTGGAGATAAAGTGTGGTTAAAATCTGATCAGGCTGAGTTTTTTAGAGACAGTTAGACTGCAGGAAATCTTATATCTACGTATAATCTATTGCGAGAAGCAGCAGGCAAGTTTGACAACGTGACTGAAAACCAAGGTTCGTAAAAATGAGCAAACCAAGCATCGAATTCTGCACAAAATCCTTGAAAGACCTTCTTCAAAGAAAACTTTTTGATGCCGGAATCCGAGAAACCCCCGTGGAAATACGTGGTCTTGGGAAACAAGCACTTCAACATGGGTAATTTTAATTTGGATTAGTTTGGATTCAAAAGAACCATGAGCAATTTGAAGTTGCGTGAATCAACCAGTTGTGTAAGCAATTTGGTTTATTTTTTACATGGACTTTTCAAGACAACAGCAAACCACCTTGCGCTTAGTAATTTGTGATCGGGCGACTTACACAAGCTAGCTAAACGCGCATTTCCCACCTCATAGTTCATGCACGGCCACTACATCTTCCACAAATTGCCTCTCGTGAAGAATATTTTAATTTATGCTGCGTTTTGTAACTTTAAAGTGCACTTTTACTTTATACATAATTCATATATTCCGTGTTTTTTGGCTTGGTGGATGTATAAATCATCTATGTAACTATTTTCCAGCTATCATGGCCTTTTTGTGAATCGACCAAACGCAACCGATTAAAATCCACCCCATTTGCTCTAATGTAGGTTCTAGTCCCAGGGAAGAACTAGGTATTATCGTGACTCAACCATCCAATGAGGTTTCTGTATAACGAACCCCGTGAAATTCAATTTCCACCAATAGCCTGCCAAGCACGACCTCATGTTAACAAACTCGGCAAGAGGAAACTGTTGGCCCTTTAATCTATCACTTCACTTCAATGTTTAATTAAATTCATATCTTTAATGCGATGTTTTCTCAGTTCCGCTACATCTCGAAACTCCACGGAAGGCGAACTGCGACGTGTCCAGTGATTTGTGCGCACGTCAATCCTGCTTATGTTCCAAATCATTTTCGGTAATTACTTCCTGTCAGTTTTGAAGCAACACGTCAATTCCAATTTAGGTTGATGCACGTTTCAAGATTATTGGCCAGTTTGGTGTTTTGTTGTTCTTAATACCGATTCGCTCTCACCAGGCGGAAATTTTTAAATTCACTCACTCATCCGGTCATCCTAGTCTGATCGTATCGCTGTTTTGTTGTTCTTCATAACTTGTACTGCTCGTTGTACTTTCCAGTTTTAGCCACTCAAAATTATCCCTAAGTGGCTTGATATGAACCTTAGTAGTACCGCAGTCATTTCCCCGGACGCAAAGCAAAAACCACTTTCACAAAGTTCAGTTATTGAGCCGGGTCCCTGCTGACCCAGCTTCTCTTGTGAATGAATCGTCATGCACTTTTTTGTCTCGACTATCGCTCTCTTTTCACCAGAAAGTGCCGATCTTAATCTCGAAAAGACAGAATGCTTGCTACCAAACTCTCTTCAAGTTTTCAAGTTAGGCGTGGGCTTTGTCGTCGTCACGATCAATGAACAAAGAAACTGCGAATTGTTTTCTGGAAGATTTTATTAGAACTCGCCAAAACTGTTTGTACCAATCACCATGGCGCCATCCTGAAGTCGCTGCATTCACAGCACAAGTCAGCGAATGTGTGCTACGCATTAATGGGCTACAAAAGCGTGCGTTTCAAAAACGCGGCTCCGGTGAACGCTCATAGCCCCTCTTAGTGCAAAGACGTTGACAGGACTTCGTAACGAGATATGCATTATTTGCTATCTCGACCACCTAATCCCAATTAAGGTGGATAACTCAGTCAAAGATAATGCGCCAATAGATTGGGTCTGGCAACTTTAAATTTCGAAAATGGTATTTATTGTAGCACGAAAGTGAAATGATTCAACGACAAGAATAGCACTGAACCTTGAAGAAGTCTGATGCCCTCGTTAGTGGGATACAAGTCGATGACTTGAAAAAAGTTAACTTTTTTAGGTTCACAATTAATATTACTACTTTTTAAAAGACCATTTTAAGGAAGTGATGGTTGAAAGACATACGGTATTTACAAACATACACACACAAATAAAACACCTGCACACGGGCGTGTGCATACACTCATGCACAACATAGAATCACACCCACAAAAGTGTGTTGTAGAGTGGTAACGGGTTCCCGTGTTAGTTCGCGTGGACTAAGCTGCGAGGAGCAATGCGTGCAGCTGCACGGGGCAAATGTTTCGTGTTACACGAGGTCCCTCCACGTTTCCGCCTAGCGTGCATTGTTCCCCCCCGCCCCTAACTCCCCCCATTCATTTACGCCCACCTCACTCGCCCCTAGCCCAGCCCCCTGCGAGACGGCTTGAATGCGCATTTCAACCAATTTTCTTCATGAATGGGGCGTCGACTGCACGCTTCTGCGCGCCGTCGTCTTTTTTCTAACACATTAGTAACAGACGACGACCCATTTTTGCCAAAAAAAAGTTTAGCGCATTCGGGAAGTACGCATTCTGGCTAGCCTGCGCCGTCAAACCTACACAGCAGGCAGTGCTGGAGAATGCGGAGTTGGTAGTATCAGGTGAGGTTGGCTAAAAGCGCAAATTCAAAAACCGCAACCTTGGTGACCGGTAGAACTGTAAAGTCCATTAGTGAGTAGATGGCATTTCAGAAAATGAGGTATGATTACCATTGGACGCGAGAGTGATTGCAATGTTAGCGCCGATTTACACACGAGGCTATTTAAAACTGCTAGCACGCTACGTTACTGCACCCTTAATAACTCCTAGCTCGCTTTTGCGCATTGCTGTTGACCATTTTCCTATTTTTAAACAAAAACACACATTAGGTTCCTGTACTTGAACTATTTAAATTGCCAGCGTCACCTGATTACCATGGATACGATTAACTAAACATCAAGAGAGGAACGCTGTACGTCAATTAAATTTGCTGAGCTTGAGTGCTCATCGCCAAATTTGGGTGGAAATTGAGTACGATGTGATAAATTTGAAGACCAAATTTACGATACGCACACTGGTCCGATGCAATCCCGAATTAGAAACCTCAATTTTTTCAAACATATTACCTTCTAAAGAGGTCAGTTGATTTGGCCTAATCCCTAGAAAATCAAGATTATATTCTATTTCTTCGACGGCAGGGTTTGATGAACAAAATAACCTGGTGGCATATTAAATCCCTAATAGATTGAGGGACTGATCTTAAAATGCCGAATAGTTGGCATCGTCATGGCACCAGCTTCACATACGAAACAACCAAAACCCCTGTAACGCTTTCATGCACACACCGTCTAAGCAATATTATCCCATTTCCAAGAGGAACGTCTCCTCTGAACGCGTCGACTTGGTCTGGATGCGTTTTCCTGAATGTTGAATTTTCGATAAATGTCTTTTTTTTAATGCCTGAAACTTAGAGACCTCGTGGTTTGCATGATTCATCTGATACTAAGGCTTATAAGTGTCCACGACTAACTTTTGTTAAGATATCATCATAATTGTCACGGAATTTGAAGCCAACCCAGAACAGACCACTCCAAAATGTCTAACTGAGCTCATTAAATCATGATTGAAGCAGCCAAAATGGTGCACAAAGGTGTTACAACAATTCCCAATTAGCTCTTAGGTGGGAAAGAAAGGCCCATATTTTGCTAAATTATTCCTGCAGGAGAAAACGCGATCCATTTGACATTGCCAACTTAGCAAGAGGAGAATATTCACCTGAAATTCTTCACTTTTCTTAATAACTATGCCTGAAATTCCCCAATGAAGCCTCGAACATCATCGAAATCACTCTCAAAACAGTCTCATTTTCATTCACGACTACGCAATGCCTTAAAGTGCCAGAATTAGAAGTAGGTGTTCCTTTACGATGTTCCCTAAAAGTTGAATTTATCGAATCGCGTTTTTGGAATGATTTTTTATTATAACGGGTTCCGGCATGAAGCTGAGCACGTAGAAAGTTGGGTACCACGTCTGCATACCTAAAAGACAAGTAACAATTTTAACGAGACGCGCGAATGCAAGCGCAGAGGACTGAGTCTTTTCCAGCTTTTTGATTGGCCATGGGATGAGCCAATGAGCGTTGTCTCCGAGGCAATTGGACGCTGCGTTGGCTTGACACGGGCAAGTGGGCACATTTATAAATCGGTCAAGCGTTCTCTTCTTTCGTTCCTCTTCCTCCACTTTCTCCAGCCCCCACACACAGCATTATTTAAGCTTCAGCAATTATGCTAGCTGAATAATCGGTGTCCATACACCTGAATATGCATCTCTCAACAATTACTGTCGTAATTCTACTACTCTGCACGGTTGAACTGACGCGTTCGCAGGTCTCTCACATCTACCAATCTGACACGTATGGACCTGTTGGACAGCGACGGTGTTACCGACCCACGAGGATCGAAATTCCAGAGTGCAAAAACCGATTCTACAACTTTACTGCTTTCCCCAACTTGGTGGGACAAGAGACGCAAATGGACGCTCGCCATCAACTCCAGACGTTCAAACCGCTCATCACCTATAAGTGCTCAAATCACTTGGCGTTCTTCCTTTGCTCCGTCTACGCGCCAATGTGTGACGTGAACACCAATCACCTTATAGGGCCCTGCAAGCCGTTGTGTGAGCGAGTTCGTAAAAGGTGCTCCCCCGTTCTCAAGATTTTCAACTTCGACTGGCCCGCCAACCTAAACTGCTCACGCTTTCCCGAAAAGAATACGGTTGGTGGCACGATGTGCATGGAAGGCCCGGATGTTCCTGAAGATTTTAACGAGTCCTCCGGCAAGACCAGCGGGGTGGATTCCATCTCGAACGAGGAGATTGTTCAGTCGCCGGTCAGGGCCGAATCTCAACCCAACGAGGGCGCACAGCGGACAGACCAATCAGTGGACGGGTTGCTTCGTCATTTGGAAGACCTTCCAGAAGGCATAGGTGATAAAGGCAACGGCATCGCAAAGTTGGGTCCTCACATTCAAGCGTGGCTTGCGAGGCTTCATCAAGACCCCCTGCCTGTCAATCTTGGGACTGAGGAGACACCCATAGCTTTACTCGTCTCATCCATCCGCTACTGTTCCCACCTCATCAAACCAACGTCTTACGTGTTCATCAATCGCACTGGCAGGTGCGCGCCGCACTGCATGGCAGACATCCTCTTTTCACCCAATGCTAAAACCCTTGCAACTGTCTGGACCAGTGTTATCTCTGGTCTCTGCCTTCTTGCGACAACTTGCACACTCTTGAGCTACGCAATCCAGCCGTCGCTGTTCCACACTTTGGAACGACCAGTCATCTACATAGCCGGTTGCCAACTCGCCTACGCTCTGGGATTTGCGCTGCGACTTAAGTTAGGCAGGAAAGCCGTCACTTGTGGAAAGGACCCTGCCTCTGGCTTTGCAATACGCCTTCAGGAAGGACTGGACAACTCCAACTGCGCCCTGGTATTCTTAATTCAGTACTACTTTTTCACAGCTGGAGCCCTGTGGTGGGCCATGATGGTGATTGGCTGGGCTTTAAGGTCGGCCCTTCGTCTCAGATTGGCTCGCTCAACTGCCACGGGGACAGCTGGCGGAGATGTGTTCTCAGTGGTTAGGGATGGCAGACGCCACTGCGGAAGCGACACGATCACTGGCAACATGGACGCGCTCACCGAAAAACACAGGGTCGGAGGCTCCTCAATCCGATTCTCACAATTCAATCGGAGGCTGGTTCCTACGAACAGCGTTGGCTCAAACGCTGACGCAAATTGTCTAGCCAAAGAACACGTCGTCGCGTGGCTCACGCCTGGTCTTCTGACGGTTGGGGTGCTCGTAAGCAGGCAGGTGAGTTCTCGTACTTGAGTTATCCTTTTGCGAAACCACGGAGATGCCACGCTGACAACAAGCTGAGTAATCTGTGGGCTCTCGTTCTCAGCATTCTTTTCTCGTTTCACACAGTTAACTTTGGTGAATTACTCATTTAATTCGGAAAAAAACCTTCTCGTGGCTGATGAAGGCTGTGTCAATCATTTCCTTTCGAATCTTTCGTCATTCACTGCGTCTACCGCATAGACGCCCTGTCATTCCTCTACGAATGTGTTCGAACGTGTGTCAAAGTAGCGCCGTCCTTGTTCGGTAATGTAGCAGGCGTCCTGCAGCTTGGCATGGATGCGCTCAGACCAACTTTTCAGGAACTCATTAACTGGGCTTCGTATCCGGACACACGACTCTTTAGTTTGTCAACAGACTTCCTTTTCAACCACTGTGATTAAGTCCGGTGGCTGTGAGTCAAGCTGAAGGGTATTCCATGCGTCGAAGCACGCAGTGTTTTGGGAATCCTGCATCAGCTATACGATGTGTTTACGTCCTCCTTTAGGCTAATCAAATTGTCCTATTTTCTGGATGGTAGTCCGCCATCAGTGACTCTATTGGAACACTTCTTAACCACGGAGTTGCTTTCTGTTCGAAAGAGCGTACTTGGAATTCCAAGGTTAGGCTTAGACAGCATTCCTTGAATTAGCCATGTCGATCCCGTGCAATGCCTCCAGAGTGCTGGCATACTCTATCCTAGATTCTTTTTTTGCATTTGGCGTCCGTGATTCGGCCCGACAAATACCCCAACTGCGTTACGCCTCTACTCGTTGTTTTTTCCCTTTTTCTCTTGCCAGAAAATTTGGGCTAAACAATTGCTTTAATCTGCTTTTGACTCTTTGACCTGTGTTTTTAAAACCCCAACGCCACTATGCCTCCTGTCGTGTAGAGACTATTTCGGGAACATTCTGATCACTGTCCATGTCAGCTGGTGTTTTTCTCAAACCACAATCTTCTACAACTCGGTCTTCTTATTGTAAATCGCTTGGCGTTTCGCTGAAGCGCACCTGGGAGACCAATCTTTCCTAATTAGTGTCTCCAATCTCCGCGACTGGCCTAATTGGGGATTTACTGCGTCCCTTCGACCTTGCGTTATATCGATCGGCGGGCTTGGGTGAGACGGCAGGGTTAATTACACACTTCCAGTGTTGACATGATTGTTTTGTCCGCTGCGTAACCTAACGAACACAGGCTAGCCTGGATTCGCCAGCAGCCCACGCCGCCGCTTGGGTGACAGGGGGTGTGCTGTCTTGTTTGACGAGTTTACGCGTGTCCCGCTCTGACTCATCCCTGGTATGACAGTTAATTTTGGTAAAAAATCATTACAAAGACTGACCACCACACTTGATCCACCTTCATCCAAACTCATTACTACCATTAATCACAATTGGATCACTTCTTAGCTGATTAAGAACCACGAATTTACCAAGGAGCGGTCATTTTTTGGTCAAAACATCAATTTCCCTACCACAAAGTCAAATTTTCGTCTTGCCAACTAGTTATATCTGATAAAACGGTGAATACACAAGTAGATTTTCCTCCTTATGGTCATTGACGAGATGGATCGAAGGTAGAAGCACCCCACCAACCAAACGCGTCCAGCGGTTTCGACTGGATTAGTTTGAACAAAATACCTAGCATATAGGTTATAGATCTCATCACGCAGTCGGACGTGGTCGGTAGTGTGTTGGCGCACCTGGAGACGGTTGTTCCTAATTCTGGCAGATGCTCAGACGGCCAGTGTGATGGACGTTTTGACCAGGTTCTGCTCCGGTTTCGACCTGCTACCGCAGGCGGAAGTTGAGGGGGGGAAGGAGGTGTGCTGGTGGTCCTCCAGCGCTTTGGATTCACACCATTGTGTGTGGGTATGTGCACACGTTAGTGTTTGCATACCCTGTGCACACTCACGCACGCCCATGCATGACTGCTCGCCTTGTGCGGTGTGTGTGTGTGTGTGTGTGACCGTGTGAACGCACACACGCTGCACACAGCAGCGAGGTTTAGGAAGTGATTGACATCAGGTTTATTCAAGTGACGCTTAATTACGACCTGCTGGTGGCCGGAGACGCCAGCATTTGGCACTTTCTACCATCACAACCACGTCAAATACGATGTTGGCTCGAGCTGACAATAGGACGGTTTTACTGGATGCGTTATCTTGACGACGGATTATTTAATAGATTTTGTAACCATAGGAACGTCAGTAGTAGCAATAACGTTTTGGGCCAAGTAGCTGTCTTCTTCCTATGGAACCACACCACTGTTTGTTAGCCACAAATGTCAATTTTTAGCTTCAATTTACATATACAAATGAGATGACTTCCAGCCTCTTTCCAGTCAGTGACTATTCAAGTGTTTGCCGCTGTTTCTTCCAACTTGATTTGCTATTTCAACAAGTCGGGAGAGTGTATTTCGGAAAATAGCTATTGAAGAAGCGTCTTCCTCAAGTTGCGCAGGCTTAGTTAGGTATTTTGATCCGTCAGAAACCGGATTTCGAGTCAACGGGATCTCGTCGTAGATCTACTGTCATCCTTATTTGAAGTCATAAAATCGTCTGGACGGTAGTTCTGCTATTTGAATATCAAGACCGTCGCAAACACACAATCCGAAGTGGTTTACTTCCACCCCTCTTCGAAGATGTCCACCCGTGGTCCTCCGAAAATGCCGTGCGATTTCTCTCGCACGAAGCATTACTGCAGCCATTAACGGCATCTTTCCAGGGTGTTGCCACCAAGCATGTTTTCGCCCTTGAAACACATTTTGTCTTTGCGTAAGTCTTTTTACATCGTCCGCGTTACAACAAGTCCCATTTCTCGTGTGGAGCTTATTTCCATAAATTTAATCGAGATATCGTTGATAACCCACTGGTTAGATTGTGGACGACCCAGTGTTCATGAATCGCGGGCGACTCCATGCAGTCACCAAGAACCTTATACCCCAAAAATATCGGACTTAGAAATGTGACCCATCTCCTTTACCATCAAAAATTGGCTTAATATGATGCAGTCTGGTGTGGCCTACTTTATGTCTTCGTATTTATTGAGTCGGACAAATTACTGTTTATTCTTAGAACTGACCTGAACCCGTTTTAATTGACCTCGCCACGTTGCAACGTCTGGTTAGCCCAGACCCCACGGAGGTCGAAATTTTTCCTTGAAGTCTGTGCCATGGCGTTTTGGTGCGAAGTGTGACACACTCACGATTGTGCCCAGGGGATGCAGTGCGCTTCCTCTCTACTGGATTAGGCACTGCCTGAATTGGTGTGAGTGGTCAAAAAAACACCGACCACGGTTGCTGCGCGGAGGCTTTTTGCTCCGAGCGGCAGTATCTGCGACGGGAGTTTTTGTCTTTTTGTAAGACAAAAACTGATTCCATCCTGCGCGCGCCATCATTGAACGCTCTACAGCCAACCAATCAGCTGCCTCCTTAATCGATAGGCTAGCGCAAAAACCCGGGGTATTTCTGCTTACTACAGTGCAAGGCAGCGGCGGTAGTTTTTTGGGGGCTTGTTCGTGTTTCGGGTCGTAGATGCCGTTTTCTTTTCTAAATAAACAACAGAATTTTCTCTATTGGATCAAGCGAAAAGCCAGTCAGTTGTAAGCTTAACTGTGCTAAAGCGTGTTTTCGCCTCCATCCCAAAGGTCGACGCTGACGAGTTGCTGGGAATCTGCAGTGTTGGCAGACAGAATACCAAAGCGATGCTGATCTTCGTTCTGATTCCGCAGATGGTTTTTCTGGCGGTTGGCGTTTGCGCATTCGTCTACTGCATCGTTTGTCTAGTGAAACTGAGGCGAGCCTGGAAGCAACGTCGAATGGCTCCAAGCACTACTCTGACCAATTTGGATGGGCAGTCGCGCTACCTTGTCTACCAGTCCGACCAACAGTCCGACTTTGACACAACCTTCGACACCAGCGACTTGGGCAACTCGTCGGCTAACTGTTGCTATCGATGCTGCTGTAGATCTCTCGGTTGGGACAGCCTGAGCACCCGTCTGGCTTTTTTCAGTCTACTCTACGTGGTACCGGCGATCTCGGTGTTAGCGTGTGACTTCTACGAATACCTTTACCGTGACACATGGCTTGCGGGGGACCCGATGAGCGCCCTCTCACGCATTATTAAGACGACTCAGTCGGCGGGGAGAACTGCCAACGAGGAGATCACTCCTGAGGTTTTCCTACTACGAACTTTCATGTCCCTCGTGACTGGCTTCGCTACCTGCCTATGGCTTCTGTCGGTGAAGGGAATCGAGCCCTGGCGGCGTCTTGGACGACAGATTGAAAACCGCTGCGCGGGTCACTGGTGCTTCTCCACGCCAATCAAGACGCAGCAACAGCAGCATCAACAGATGGCTCAACTCATGAGCGCAACTGTAGCCTCAGGAAATGTGGCCTCAGGACGTCAGAGCCTGCCGGCATCCTCGCAGTACAGTAAGAACAGCCACAGCAACACATCCACCGTGCTGCATCCATACGCCGTCTACCAACAGCACTGCTGTCCCTCCAGCAAGCCGGCTGGCGATGTGCCAGATAGGTGTAACTACTCCGCGAGGCCTCCCGCTGGCCCTGGTCTCGACGCTGGGGAACAGTCTAGTGGTCTGGCTCTCTCCTCACCGACGCAAGCATCGGGTTATTACAGCTCAGCGACGACGAACAACAGCCTAACGTCTGGGTCCTGTCTGCCACCTCGTCCTCCTCCCAATACTCCTCCTGGCACGGTACACGGTGAGTCGAACCCTGGATCGTCAACTGCTGGAAGTTGGTGGAAAACAACTCAGCAGACGTCAAGTTCCGGTGCGCGAGGTCAAAAATACCAACAACCGCACCAACCGTCTGGCTCAGGTCAGCACGCTATATTGTAACTAGAAAACAACGCACGGAGCCGCAATTATGTACACAGATATCTAGCACATTGTGGTTGAACAGGGTATGTGTGGTTAGGCCTTGCCCGCACCGGCACACATTCTACCCGCTATTGGATGCATCTCGGTCTGGCTGACACTTCTGCCAGTGACACAAAAATCCCACGCAAATGCACTCACACGTCTTTCTCTCATTCACCCATTGATTTTCTTACGCGTTCTTACTGTTTGCGAATGCTACCTTGTTCGTCAATCAAATCAACAAGGCGCCCATTTTCTTTGTTTTCGTGTGATAGGGGTTTGACAGAGCTTAAGGGGCGAGGCGTCTAGAATAACGTGATTTCGAGACATGCAGATTGTATTGTCCAAAAGGGGCCGTTAATGCTTGAGCCTGGGATCGATTCGTGATAATCTTTCCCCTTTAGTTGCGTCAATAGCTCAGATTACGGATGGATGAAAGATGTGTCAACCAGCACTGAGTTTGGCTGGTTGAAGTCGATTCGGGCGTTACTGAGAAGAACTCCCGTCGTATCGGGATCCAAACATTGGTTGACTAGACGGACTCGTGTTAGTAGCTTCAAGATCGCAACCCTAGTAGCTGCCCGAAAAATTCGTTCCAACTGTCTAAGTAACCTCAGTCCCATACCAAAAAAATTGGATTTTGCTAATTAAGTGCTCCGGTGAATCTGTCGCAACTCAGCGGACAGTCATCTGTAGGTGTTAGATGAGCAATTACAATGCCTGTTTTGACAATCATTTTAGAGTTTTATTTGGCTTGGTTTGTGGTAAACGAGATGGAGTCGGAAGTTAGGTAAGGAGGGTATGAGTAAACGTTTTTTGAAATAGCTGGTGTTACGTGAGTCAACTGAGAGCAGAGGATAATTAGAGTGTCGGGCGAAATGGGTTTAGGGTACGCATGTGGATGAGCTACTAAAAAGTGGAGCATTCTTGCAAAGTCAGTCAAATTTTGGAAAAGACGTCCTACAGAGGAGGAGAGGGCTTGTTGAAGGCTTTCGCTTAATCATTCTTCGATGGGAATCTGAACTGGTTTGCTCATGTCGTCGACACCCACGTCTGGAAAGAGGGGGATGCAGCCAATTCTTTACAAACCTACGGCTCATTGATAAAGTTGAAGTTCAAGCACAAAGAAGGGATTGTGAAAAGGCAGGACAACTAGACGAAAATGCAAACGTTTATTCACCCTCTAGGCATGGATCACTCATTGTTACTTAGCTGCAGTCAATGTACAACGGCAGTCGAATACTTTGGCTATATACTCGTGGTCAAAGCAGAAACCTTCGTACCACGGAAAATGGGGAAGGAAAAAGTCCTTTACAGAGGTACCTCGTTCGACAACTAGTTGGCACCTGCTGTCAATAAAATATAGTGATAAAATTCAAGCAGTAGTGGAAAAGTCGCATGGTGGATATACTCGCACGCACTACGGCATACTAAATCAAACCGCGGTCTGGGAATAATCAAGAGGAAATGAAGTGCACTTCAGATGCAGAATCCGAGGGAGAGGATTTAAAAGCTTAGACAATGCTTTCCTGCCCAATCAAAAGAGTCACGAAACTGTGAAGCAAACTCCAACCGGTTAAACTGTTACTTTCTTGACGGGCAGGTAGGGGGCCAAGCACTCTGGCGACGACCTGTAACTAAACCCCTGCCTCACGAGGAATGCGTGTTCCTTGGCTCGTTGGCTCACGATAACCGCCAGTGATTTTGCATGACCGGTCTCAGTGATCGAGCATTTTTCTAATTCCATGCTTAGCTTCATCATGCAGGAATGACGTTAGCCATTTGTCTGCATATACAAGTGCTACAGCAACCGAATGAATCTCGGCAAACAAAGTTGCCCCCCTTCCAGGGGTCATAGTTCAAGGCCACCAAATCCATATTCTGAGTTAGGTGTTCCGATAGGCGAATTTGCCTTCGTCGAGTTGAAGCATGTGTTCACGACGACAAGACTCACCCCCCAGGCCATCCGACGAATGTTTCATGTCAACAACATCTGCGTCCATCACTGATAATTTTGGTTTGGTTTGCTGTACGCTCTGAAAATGCCGTCAACTTTACCAAACAGATGTTTATGCTGTTGATTCAGAATAGGCTGTGGATGACACACTACAGCCACATTGTTAACTGAACAATTTCGGCGTTCAGTGTCGTCAAGTCTTCTAGCTAGATAACGCGAAAATCATTCTCGGTTACATTCTACTGTAGAACTGAAGATTAACTTGTCTTACGAGATAAAACCAGGCATTATTTACCTTCGCTGATCACTCTGTAGAAAGCCAAGATCATGAGGAAGAGCAGTCGACGAATAGGCAGATCACAGAGATCAGGTTGTCAACACATATCTCATGAGAATATAGATTTTACTGGACTGCCCATGAGATCTGTTATTCGTCGTGTTTGCACGCGAATTGTTGTGGGTCGTGGACGGAATCAGGCATGAATAATTGCCGTGTCAAGTCGCGCTGTTTGTGGTGAATCGGCCGCGCTCTCAAATATGTAATAACCCTACTTTTTTGAATATTTTGTCTATTCTGTCAAAACAAAGCGGTAATATTACCTGATGAGACAGAGGGAAATTTGAGAATGTCCAGTTGTCCAACAGATCGTTTCGAAGTCATTAAGCAATAATGAAATGTAGGTCGTGCGCACGTGGAGGACATAAAAACGAGTGCTGCCACCCTCGGGTTAAATTTACTAAACTCCTGGCGAACTTGCAAAAGTGCAAATTAGACTCCACAAATACCCAGTAGGAAAGGTTGTGTCAAACTGAATGGCACCAAGGTGTTTAAATGAAGTTATTTCTAGTTTCTGCATGAGCCTGTTCATTGGTCCTTGACGATCACGTCTAGACGGCGCAATTGAATCTTGCAAAGATGGCATACCATTTGTTTCTGCCAACCACGTCGCCTCCACTGAACTCTTCCGCGACTTCAGCGCGATAATTCATAGCAAAAAAAACAATGATATTGAAGCTCCAGACCTTAAAGGACAACTTCAAAAGCGTTTTCGCAGAGCTACTGTGTTTAAAGAACAATAACTAAGAGAGCTCGGGCCACACCGATGAATTTGAAACCAAAACTACTGCTAAATGAAATAAACGATTTGATTTTCTCGATGGTTATGGGCGGATGCTGGGTGGAGTTGATTGACAGTGAGGAGAGAGAGAGAGGAAAGAAGGGCTCTGATTGCCCTCTCTCTACGCTACTGATTCCTCCCTGTTTTAAACAGAATTTTCGCATGCAAAACACACTCCCGCGTGCTTCGTCTTTCCAGTTAATCCCCATTGGATGGAAAGGCGGAATTTAAAAAAACGTCTACATACTTCTAGTTTCTACAGGTAGAAAAAAGATGGCATTTCGGAAGTTAAAAGGAATTCGCGAAGGAAAAATGTCAAGCATAAACTTAGTTGAGTGTTTTGCATCACCTAGACGTGCGCATACATTTTTCTTGTTGTTGTTATTGTGAGATAGAAAACATCGTCACGAATGGACAAACGAGGCTTTAATTATGATGCACTTAACATTGAATCGGTGCTACTATAACGTAGCAACAGGCTTTAGTTTCGCATCATTATGTTGTTGCGAGTTTTAACAAAGCAGGGCATTGTGAAGAGGTGGTGTCACAAGATCTCTTCCAACATGGCTACTGCCTGGTTCTGCGAATTTCCTGTTGCAAGTACCAAGGACGTCCGCGGACAGAATATGGTGACATAGTTGTCGGTCTGTCGCCATTAGATGAATAAAACGCCCTATACCAGGTAAACGTTTCCAGATTGTTCGATCATTTCTTCATTTGCCGCGTGGTTTGAACGGTGGAGTCCTCACTC